>PVIR01014759.1:26417-39714 GCA_004026965.1 Petromus typicus
AAGGTGAAAGGGGACAATGTTGAGATTGTAACAAAAAAGTAAGGAAACAAATTTTATATATATGGGGGGGTGGTAGGGTGGGTGGGGCTATGGGAAAAAATGAGAATTAAGTTGTGTCTTATACTGGTACAAATCCCCATTATGGAGTGCAATCATGATGTGTATATTTAATGTACCAATAAAGATAATTTAAAAAATTACTTTTTAAAATTTACCATATTTGGTCTTCTTTTCTAAGTCCAGCATTCCGAGGTGTCAAAGATTCCTATAAAATCATCATTGTCGCACACTCTTTATATTCCAGAAAGTATATGATAGGTAGAATGTGTTTTACTGACTATGCGGCTATCGATGAAACAGTCCTCTCCTCCCCTCCCCTTCCCTTCTTTCCCTCTGCCTTAGTTACTTTCTTGTTGCTTAGACACAACACCAAGAAGGAAAGGCTTATTTTAGCTCACAGATTGCAGAAGTTTCAGTCCAGTCCATAGTTGGCTCAGTATGGCAGAGGAGAAAGAATTCATGTTGTGTATACAGGGAAGCAGGGAGAGATCAAGGAGGAAGGAGGGAGATGTACTCTTCCAGGCCTCACCCCATTGACTCACTTCCCAACCAGACTGGACCTCCCAACATCACACCTAGACATAACCTCCTCACTGATTAATCCACTGATATGTATCATACATTCATGATGCAATTACCTCCAAAACCTCTGTGAGCACCTGTGGGCACATGAGGCACTGGAAGGACATCTACATGTAAACCATAACACCTTCCTTCCTTCCTTTCATTTCCCTTCTCCTTTCTCTTCTCCTCTCTCCCCATTTCCTTTCTTTTCTCATTATTTTCTTTCCCTCCTTCTGTTCATTTTGCTTTCACCTGCAGTTGCTCCTGATTTACAGTAACACCTTGATTCATCAGTGCTGTGTTTGCTAAAAATTCCAATAGCAAACAGAAACACTGGGCAAAAGTTTGCTTCCAGTATAGAGTTCTGCATAGGGTGAAGAACAGGACTGTGGTGAGCTTCCTGAGTGAACACGATGCAGCCTTTTCCACCAGGATCCTGGGACAAGTTAAGCTCCTGAACCAACGCACCACTGTATCTTCAAATTCCAATGAGTGTTTTGTGATTTTAAAATCCAAGTTTTGGATCTAGAGATGTGTATTTAAGTCTTGGACCCAGCACTTATTTGCAAGAAGGTGTTTAATCAGTCTTTAAAGTTTCTGTGCCTCAGTTCTTTTCATTTGTAAAATGAGATGAATAAGAATATCTAGGCTTCATTCTATTTCATGTTTAGTTGAAAATTGCATGAATATAATTTCCTAGGCTGAATATTTGTTATCAGAATTTTGTAGGTATTGCTTATGAAAAATGGTACGTGTCTTTATTTCTCTTTTCTTGATTATGCTTTTGCTCTATCAGCATTGTCTTTGTTACTTTTTTCACTGCTGAGGCAAAATAACCAACATCTAAAGTTAAAGGAAGAAAGGTTGATTTGGGCTCGCAGTTTGTAGAGGTTTCAGTCCGTAATTGGTAGGATAAAGGCAGGGCCATGGCAGAGGGGTATCACAGAGGTTAGAAAACAGTTCATGGCCTGGAAGGTGGGAAGCAGCAAAAGTAGCAAGTGACAGCAACCCTCTTTCTTTCCCGGAGAGTCTGTCCAGGCTGTACAGTCTTGGGGTGGGCAGAACTCACACCCGTGGTGCATCTTCCCATTATCCACCCAGAACTATGCCAAATAAACCCATGGACTAATTTAATAATTACATGGCTTAGTCCCAGCATCATACACTTTAGATCTAGCCACCTCTGAAAAGCCACACTTAGGACCACATGAGATCTTGTGAGGACATCTAGAAACAAACCCTAACAAGCATCTTCTGTCCATAAAAGTTTATAACTGTGTTCATCTTTGGAGTGCTGATGATACCCTAGATCTAGATGGACAAGTTCCCTGCACATAGAACTTGTGTCTACTCCACTTAACCACCTAAAATTTAACATAGTTCAATGCATTTAGCACCCAGCAATAAAAATTTGTTAAATAAGCAAATGATCTCTCCAAAACTGAAAAGATATTTAATGATATAAATGTCTAAGTACTTCATTTTATTCTATTTAAAATGATTTTAAGAAAGATAAATAATACCTAGATTCACTGATTCCACAGAATATCTTAGTGTTTCCTTATAGACAAAATGTTCAGTGTTAGGTTCATTGCACAAATTTTCTTTCTTGGTCTTGAAACAATCTGAAAATGCAGATGATAAATGAGGACACTTTGCCTCAAAGACATGCCTGAAAACATTCCAATAAGAAATGGAAGAGCTGAAACTAGAATTTAAATTTGATGATAAAGATGGAGATTCTCACTTGGTACCTCAGCACATAGGAACTATTCTCTCTGAAGCTTATACACTGCATATGTTCTCGGTCTTCATACTCTAAGCAGCATTTATCCTGTGTGATCATATCAGTCTGCACCATTTCCACAGGCATTTTTCAGTTGGCTATCCTTTATCTCCCCTCTTTGGGCCCCCACTTACATTTATACCTTCCTAAACAAACTTTGATCACTTTCATATAAATATAGAATACTACTGTAATCTACTTAAAATTCAAATAAAATGCCAAACGTTCCTTTTCTTGTTGAGCTAGGTCGGTGTTTCATGATATAGAATGGAATGAAACGGAAGAAACTGAAATTGAAATTGAAGCCAAATAAGTCTTGTTTGGGTAACCTAAAAGACTGTACACAAAAGGACTACCAATTATTATACACAGGAAGCTTATATTATATATTTAAATCATTTTGTCTCTTAGTCTTTTGAATATATAATTATATATATTTAATATATATAATATATTTAATATATTTAATATATATATTTAATATATATAATATATTTAATATATTTAATATATATATTTAATATATATAATTATATTATATCCGTAGAGCAGCATCACGTAGTAATAATTTTCTCATGTTTACATGGTATCTTATTAGAAAATTAAACCACAGATCTTAACACCTAAAAAAAACCATGCATTCACTACCCCACCTCACAAAAATGTTACTAAAGTTAGTTAAAAATCACATATCATATATGTATTTTTTGGAATATTTTAATCTGAGAAACTAAATCTGCTTTATAAAAATTTTGATTTTTAGAAATTTAAAAAATAAAAACAATTTCTCAAATACAGGTTCTCAGTCAAGGTTTATCTTAGATGATTATTCAGAATAATTAAAATCTGTAGGTAATTTTTCAATTCCTTTGAAAATCTGATTATAGTGAGATATTTTTCAACATTGCAGAAAAGTTAAATCAAGCTAAGAAAATACAAGCCAATTTGACAAGCTACCAAGCGTACTGGGGAATGAAACTCAGGATCCATGAACACAGCTTCTACTTATAATCACAGGATCAGTTTTCATAACCCAGCAACACAAAATTCAAGATATTGTCTCTCCTTTATGCTGTTGGTGGAAACTAATGAGGGAACATGTTTTTACTTCTAATTAGGCATAAGACATAACAACTTACAATTTAGTAAATCACAGCCTAGATAACTTTAAAGATTTATTTTAGAAACCAATATGACATGAATATTATTAGAGACAGAACTATCTATAGTGCATTTTAAAATGTCTCTCTAAAAAAGGATAAAGAAAAAGGGAAATATGAGTGTATGTGATTTAAACACATTGATATCAATTATTTCCAACCAAATATTAAAAAGACAAGTTCAGCATGACTTTAGCTACTTTAAAGGGTGAAGACAAACTTTCATAACTGAGGCAGAAAGAAAAAATTCTAACAGCAACTAATAGATTTATTTGGATATGCATCTATTCATTGCCTAGACTAATATAGATATCTCTATTATTATGATGAAATAAATTATTCATCAATTTAACTATCATAGCACCTTTACTGTTTCACTCTTCTAAATGTAAAGATGTGCATGGAATTCATATTTAGAATTTTTCTCTTCACAGACACAAAGATGAGCTAGTGAAGCCACTCTTGAGTCACTCTATGTTTCAATTCAAACCTTAGATATATTGGATGTGAAAACCGGAAGCAATCATTCGGTAGATGAAGCATTGGTGTCCAGAGAGGTTAAAGATACTTGACACATGAAATCGTGTGCTCAGACTGCTAAGGGAAAACGGAAATAAACTGTGGTATTTGAAAAAAAAAGAAGCGAAAAGAAAGCCACTGAATGTCCAAATGTTTCTAGCAAGACAAATAGACTTTAATTCAATATAGTTCTTCCATCTGCTGGTAATGCTAAAATTACCCACTCTGGCTATGCATTGAAATTATAAGAATGATTTATACAGTAATGACACAGTGTCCAGGTACACTTCCATCAGCACAGCAATCTTACTTCACTCAACTTCTAAAGAGCGTTATAATTTAATAATATAACTGTAAATGTGTACTGAGGTAAAGTAAATTATATTTCTTGGGTAGCACATCAATGCCATTTACAATCATGAGGTTTTAATCAATATACTGTAAAACCTTATTCCTTTATTCTTTTACATGCCGCAGATATGATACCTGAGCATTTTTTTCCCCAGGAGAATGCTTCCAAAGTTTTACTGAAAGGTGCTATAGCCCCGTCTTGTTCCTGTTAGACTAGAGGGTATTGGCTTGTGGTTGGTCACATCATAAACATACAGTCAACGTACTTATAACCACACGGTTGTAAATTACTAGTGGACAGTCAATTAAAAAACATTCAAAGGTGGGGCAAGTAAAACAAAGGATGATTTTTGACTTAAAAGGTGCACATTTTCAACCTTGAGAGAGATTTTAGCCAAATTTATAATCTGTCTTGTAAAGCACTGATCTACTCCAGCAACTTAACAAAGAAAAAGAGAAAGACTAGATTTATATATTGACAAGTTTTATGCAAAGAATGCTGTGTAATAAGAAGTTTGGGAAATAACTCTGTCTTTGAAAAGCAGAATCATCTAGAAAGTTCATCAGAGCATTCTTTCGGGAAATTTAGTAGCAGTCATTTCTAGTCTTCTGTATTTCTGCCCAGAGGGGAACCTTTCCTACTTTACACCCTGTTTGAAGTCATAAAGCCACTGAACGTACCTCTCTGCTTCAGAAATAAGCTAATCTCATGCTGAGAGTAAAGAGATCTAATCAGAAAATAAAATGATGGCAAATACTGCACAGGTTCCACGGGAATGAAAATTACTTAGGATTATTATCTTTTTTTCAAGAAAGGAGGGGAGGTAGATAAGCAAAGAATAGTTTTAAATCCTTGAATTTACTCACCAGTTTCCTAAATGCAGGGTCAGTAACAAGAACATCAACCTCACCCCTCTACTTTGACTCCACAGGAGGAAAGGAGAGAAGAGAAGAGCGTCCCAAGAACCCATGGGGATATCTGTCTCTGTTGGTGCTGGTCGCTCAGTCTCCAGACTCGGTCTTTGCCTCCCACCTCAGCACCCGCGGAGTAGAGCAGGGCGAGTGTGGAAAGGCGAGACACCTCCTCACCAGGTAGGATGCGACTCCCAGCGGAACAGAGCGGGCAGCCAATCAGAACGAAAGGAGGATGGCATAAATTATCCCGAAAAGAGCTGGGCCAATCGGAGGCCGAAAGAGGCGGGGCTTCCCCTACTAGAAATCGAGCCCAGTGGGGAAAAGGGCTCCGTTTTTCTAAAAGAAAAATAAACCTCTTCTCCCTCCCAGCCGCAGAGGAGCCTCTGAGTGGCCTTGACAGCCTCCGTCCCCAGGGGAAGCCAGCTCCCTCTCCCGCCAGCTTTGGCTCGGTGGGTTCCCGGCGCTGCCTGTGAGGTTCCCGGCTTGGATTCCGGAGAGACCCCGAGGGAAGCAAGCGGTGCCTGGCTGGTTTTCCCTCGGCTTGAGAGGATTCTGTTAATCTGGGTTTATTGTCATTTGTTAACTTTGAAGGTGAAGCGAGGTGTCCTTTCTGCAGACCTAGTAGCTGACATAGTGCCTTGCGGAAAGGGGCTCTGGGGAGAGGTTGAAGGTATATTTGAGTGAATGATGAATGAATGAATGAATGAATGAATGAACGAGCGGTCTCCTTCATCCTCTCCGGGTACCCACGCCTTCCCAGCCAGAGGATTTGTAGTTTACTTTTCCCACCGGGAACCAAAAACATGGCACGAATGAAGAATGGCAGGCAAGAAACGATTTAATTCCACAAACATAAAAACAAAAATGTGATTGTGGAAAGGTCTTCTTGTCCTTAGGGACCGGGGGCTGCTCCGAGGATGATCCTCGCAGTCTTGCCCTCCCCTGCTGCTTGGGCGTTTGTTGAGCTCCAGTGTTCGGTACCCAACTTCAAAAGCTCTGCTCTGAGTTCCTAGCAGAGCCCCAGAGTTGCCATGGAAACCAGAAAGCCTCTGGCAGCTGGAACCACTGCACTAGCAAGCACGGGTCGCAGCGGAGAAACAGGCTTTGCGCCCAGCCATTTTCTGCCTTTTGCCTCACTAAATCCCCGCTTCCCACGGAAGTCGCCCGAGGTTGAGGTCTTGGCTGTCCCGCTAATCACTCCTAGAATGGCCAAGCTGCAGTACTGACGTGCCATGCCCCATCTCGTTACTGGACAGTGTTTGTTTCCCGGCAAACGTTTCCAGCCAGAAGGACGGGGTTTGTCCATGGTGGTCAGGGAACTGTCGCCACGGCCACGCTGCCCCTGAAATCATTTACACGAACTAAATGGGGGTAACAAGGTCATGCATTCTTTTTTTTTTTTTTTTTAACTTGGCTGAAATAACAGAAACCAAGTGTGGGCTTTTCTCTGTGCTATTCTCCATCCTGTCATCTCTAGTGAAAATAAGTATTGAGCCTGCCTGTTTTTCTTCTCCCCCTCCACATTCATCAGACAGTATTTTTCAAGTCTAGAAAACATGTCAGTCAAAGTAGTTTACACCAAAAAGGTATAAAATACTAAAGACTCAGTATAAAATATTTTGAGCTCACTACATTTAAGTGAAAGATGATAATATAAATCCAGATTGGTGTGAATGTTCTTTTCTACCCTCAACTTATTTCCATTAAGAATGTACTTTGGACAGTTATTTTACTGTTTCATTTGGATGCACCAGCTAATTGGCCAATCTGATTAGCCAGGGAAGTAGGAATGGACTCACTCGAAGTATGCTGTGAATAACAAATACTTGTCTAGTTACCCTTACATTTTCCTAAGACTGGGAAACAATTCTGCAGTATGAGTGAGAATATGATACTGTCCAGTGTTACAGCACATGCCTAATAACCTTCTCATTGATAATTTGTACCAAGGTTTTACTCTTACTTCTCAGAAACTGAAGGATCCTGAGAGTGCTTAACAAGAAATTAATGGAGAGGAAAGTGAAGTTTATATTCTCAGCTCACAACACCGTGCCAATTTATTCTTATAAAAGATAAAGGATTAGAATGAGGGAACATTTCTCATAGTTCTCTAGATCTGTTTTTGCCATTTTTGTGCCAAAATATTTATCATTTTTCCCGTTTTTTTATTCACTCTTATCTAATTCTTTAGTTGTATGTCTCTGTTTTTGATGTTTTTGTTTTTGCAATGCATGTTTTCTCAGAACCTGAGTTTAATCTGACTTTATTACTTAATTATATTTTCCTGGAAATAATGGAAAAAGTACCTGACCCCCTGGAACCTCAAAAAGAATAATTATGACTTTGAATATTGGCAATTCCTTTTCCCCTACGAATTCATTTACTCCCCCCATACATAAGTAGAGTCCATCTCAAGTGATTATTGTCTTGCTTTGCATTAATGCCACACTTCCCTCCCTCTTCCTTTTGACTGGCTGGGCCACAGCCATTCTCCACTATTATTACATCTAGCAATAATGACTATCAACACGGAGAGAACACCAATTTTTCTTTTTCCCCAAACCTTTATTAAGTCATTTTAGAATAAAAGACTGAGACCTATCAGAAGGCAAATCCACGGCCTTTGCTCTGGATCGCATGAACTGGAATTTTTAGCAGGGATTTCTGGAGATTTTCATATCTCAGAGTTTGAAAATGATTGTTCTGCCACTATATCATAAAATGGCCATCAAGGGAGGGACTTGATCGAGTATGTACAGCCATAGTCAATAAACCACAGTCGATAAATCATGTGTGGACAGCCATAGTCGATGGATTCATCCTGATCCATCCTTACTCAGCCATTCACTTCAAAATTTCCATTACAAAACTGTGGTGTTGGGCACTATTTCTGACAACAGAAAAATGGCCAATGTGTCTTTCTCATTTGTGCTTTTGTTCTTTCGTTTATAAAATAGAGTATAAGAATTCCATAAGCTTAAAAATATTACAAGGATTATATAAGTGGATATGTTGGGTTCATTAAAATAACACATCAATAATAGAAATTATGAAAAATGCTAATTGATATTTTCTCAATGAAGGCTGATCTCATCTAATTCATTCACTCTAAGCCCTACATTTCTAGAATATGAACATTTCTAGAAAATAAACTTGATGGAAAGGATTATCATGTTCTTGCCCTACTCTTGACATTGTCCTGATAGTTGGTGTATTTTCTTCTCAAGGTAGTGTATTTTTGAGTTATTTTCTTGCCATCCTGGTGTACTTTTTTCTAATCTTCAACATCATAAACTTGTTACTGAATCATACCTTTTGTTTTATCACATGCAACTGCTTCAGCCTAGGAAAACTTCCCCTCTTCACATGTGTAACTCCTTAATCTTTCTGATTAAGTGGGAGTCTGCTTTTTACCACGAAGTTTTTACTGATTGTTCATTGCATTCTAATCCAAACTGCAGGGATGCTCTTTAAAAATGCATAATATTTTCTGAGTGTTCTGTATCCACGGCCATGATTTTTAACAATCCCAGATTATGAGTGGATCTAGTCACCTACCTACCCAAAACAACCACATTATATTTGTAACATACATCACATTTTCAGAAATCATCCCTTAGGCTATCCAAACTACCTATTTCTGTTTTTAAATTTTGTATACTAATGATTAATTATGACTATTAAATATATTGTTTGATATAGTAGCTGTTTATGTGCATATTAAATTAGTACCTTTCTGCTCTGGGAATGCAACTCTACAAAGCTGAGAGCTTTAATTTTTTAAAATTTTTTCTCTACCATAAGATTACTATCCAAAGCAATGATTGGCAAGTAATGAGTATTCAATATATATCTGTATAATGAAGGAGAATTCAATGCAAAATTGAATGAATAAACTGATGAATGAACTTGTCTTGGTGGTTTATGCCTGTAATACCAACACTCTAGGGGACTGTGATAGGAAGGTCACAAGTTACAGCCCAGCTGGGGCAATTTAGAAATGCATTTAGACACTATTTCAAAATGTAAAATAAAAAATGGACCCTGGGTATAGCTCAGTGATAAGGTCCTGGGTTTGATGTCAGTACAGTAAAGAAGTGAAAACCTTTCATCCTTTTATATATTTTTGAGCTATTATGGCATCTCTGTTCCTTAACATATATATAAACAGTCTATTTTCAAAAAGCCATATTACAAACTTCAGCATTTAACTTATTTCTTCCCATATTGCACAATATTAACAAACTCAATGTCTTCATTTTATGCAGTTTTTTTATATCACATTGAGCTGAGGGTCAACACTGGGAATCCAGATAACTGATGTCATACTTGTTTTCTTATCGGTCTGCTTGGTCTTTTTTATGGACCCACCTGAAGTCCAGAAATTGCCAAGATGAGAGCAGAAGATGGTTCTTGAGGGTAGGCAGATGGGAAAGAATCTGTAGCTTTTGACCTTTTAATCTATCTAAATCATTCACTCAAAAACAGCAGTCAAAGAGTGGCCAGAGAAACAGAAGCCGACCCTTTGATATGTACATATGGTACATAAGCTTCCTCCTCCACCCATCTTCTGTGCTTATTGCTTCACTGTCATCAATAGCCAATTGTCATACTTTGTTTCTTCGTTTCCCATTCACTCATCAAAATCTTTGGTCTGGCTTTTGCCTTTGTGACCCTAATGGTGTCACAATGCTAAATCCAGTGGTAGCTTCCAATACTTCTTTGGTATAATCTCATCTACATTTAATCTAGGTGACCATCTCATTTTTCAAAATCCTCTTAGATATTAAAATATTTATTTTCCCCCTTCCTGTCTATGCCCCTATTTAACCCATTTTAAAGGGTTCTGTGTGTGCTAATTCTATCTTCTTAACATATACATTTTTGTGTCATTCAAATATTAGGTCAACTTCTTTTCCTTTTACATCATCCTGTCACCTTTAGTAACAACATCTATTCACAAATCTATATATACTATTGTAAAACTTAAGTCTATCACCTCAAATGATACTAGAAGTCAAGAAATGCCTATTGAGTTGTAAACATAAATACCGACTCTGTGCCAGCCAAATAATCAAACAAGACCTCATTTTTCCCCCAGAAATATCTAACTTCTACTCTATCATCAAGCATCTTCCTTATTCCCAAGTTTCATTTCCAGTCTAACAAGTAGCCTACCTTCAAACCCAAGACCCTGTCCAGATTAACTATCTAAAGATAGAAAGCACACCTTTTCCTTCAGAGGCTAGTTTCTGCTGGTAGCCCTCCTTCCCTGGGTCAAAATACCTCAGCAAAACAATTTAAAAGAGAAAAGTTGAGCTTTGAAACAATTTCAAAGGTTCTAGCCCATGACAGTGGCTTTATTTCTGTGGTCCTATGGTGAAGCAGACATGTAGCGACAGAGAGGGGTGGTGAAGTAAGGCTGCCCCCTCGCAGCAGTCAGGAGGAAGAAAGGAAAGAGCAAGGGAGGTTCTGAGGGCGATAAAGGCCCAATCAAATGCCTGGAACCCGCCCTTCCGTCTGGGCCCACTCCACAGGGCTCCATTCACCTGTAAACTCCTTCCGGGATTAATCCACGAATGAGCTCAACACTGTCATGATCCAGCCACGTCCTCAAGGCCCATCATCTGGCTTTGGGGGGACATTTCAGATCGAAGCTTTAAGGGTCTCCACGCGGTCTGTGTGACAATAAAATAATTATTTGGTTTTTACGAACACTCAGAATAGTGCTCGGTACACACGAAGTCCTGAGATAAACTTCATGGTAAGTGGCTCTGTAGTTATCATTACCCTATGTTTTTTCTGTCAGTTTAAGTGGGCGTCACCTATTAGGCTGCTGCATTCATTTTTCCATGGGCTCTTTTTGCCTGTCTTGTTTAGTATACATTATATAGCGGCCAAAACGATCCTTTGCCAAGTAGAAATCTGATGATGTCTCCACCTTTCACATCTCCTGCCATACTTAGAATGAAATGTAACACCGTCATGATGACCTTTGTGACCTGCCAGCCTCGGACCTTTGCCTTTCTCTCTGGCTTCATCCTTACAGCTTTCTCCTCTCTGTATGCTCGCGGCAGGCAGAATGCACTTCCTTCGATTTCCTTACCTTTACTTTATGCCTTGCACATGACTTTTCTCCAACCAGATGACTCAATCTCCATTTCTCCATCCTTCGTGTGGCTGTGTCTTTGTCATCTTCAGTCTCACCCTAATTGTCACATCTTCAGAGAACCCCTAGTTCCTCACTTTAAAGGAACTTCTCAGTTAGCACTCTGTACATTTCCTTCCTGACACTTGCTCTAATTTATAGTGCATTAACTCCATTAATTCAAGAGCCAGTCACAGAACACCTGGGTGTCAAGCACTCTTCTCTAAACTAAAAATACCAAAATAAGCAAAATAGACATGCTATTACATTCTGTCAAACTTCTTATAAAATAAATTGTATTTTCATTTTGAAAAAAAAGGTTTATGCTCATTAGTATACACCTTCAGTGGACTGTCACTATATTCAATATCTGTCATCACAACAAAATACCATTGTTGAATAAATACATAAAGGATGAATGATCTACATTTGCATATTACTCTTTCTATAATTCTGAGCATAATACTACAATTTGTATGCTTAAGTACTTTCTCTATAATAAGAGGATATTACAATGCAGTTTGCTGGTAACACTCCACATCCATATCTTAAAGGAGAAAATCTTATTTTTTTCCTCACAGTTTGTGGAGGTTTAAGTCCAGGTGTCCTTTTCTCCAAGGCAGGGTGGCATGGCCGAAGGTACAGAAGAGTCAAGCTGCTCACTCCACAGCTGTGAGGAAGCACAGTGGGGGAAGGAGAAATGCTCTTCTAGGCTGTGTCCACAGAGACTCGCGTCCTTCAGCCAATCTCAGTGTGCTAATCTGCTGACAATTATCACAAACCTAGAAGTCCTACAACTATCATCTACCAGATGTCCTATCTATAAATGGCTACTACTTTGGTCAGAAGTCTGGATGCAAAGTATAATAGCAAGATTGATATAGCCTTATTAGAAAGCTTAACTAAAATGCCTGCTGTGTAGGTATAATTGGTGAGGACTCAGGTAGCATCATGATTTGCATATAGGTATCTGCTCAAGGACTCATTCAGTCACAGTTGGTTTTTTCAGAGGTGGCTGAATCATAGAGCATATGATGCTCAGATTAAAGGCTGTGTGCTAGTAAGCCAGTAGTTTGATTGGTTTGGCTCAGACTAATCCTAGTTTTCTGGATAAGATAAAAGGGACGGAAAGATGCTGGTAGAAGCTCCTTGTTATTTTTTCTACCTTGGCTCTTCCATGAACTGTTCTCTGCCATACCACCCTGCCTTGGAGCTAGCTGATTATAGACTGAACCGCCACAAACCATGAGCTGCATAAACATTTTCTCCTTTAACTTTAGGTGTTGGACATTGTGTTTTAGCAAGAAATGTTTTAACATTGTTTTATGTTAATGTTTTAAGATTAACAAAACATTGTGTTTTAACACAGAAAGCAAACCACTGTAAACACTATAAGTCACACAATTCAATTAAATCTAGATAAAGAAAGAACATAGAGGCTATAAATGGAAATTTAAACTCTATGTGGATGAATTATTTCTATAATCTCTGCCAAATCAAATCTTTCTGCACCTCAAATGCTCAACTGCAACATGGACATGACAATTATACTTATCAAAATGAATTAGTATGAAGATGAAACAAAGTAACCTTAGCATATTAACTGCCCAGCATATAAAATCCTTAGCATATTTTAAAATTTTTAAATGTCAGCAATATTAGTTGTTGTCATTGTTATTGCTATTGATTATCACCATAAAATGTCAGCAAATGAAGAAGGCATGATAAAGAAATCCACACAATTAAGTAGTAATAATTATATAGGTCTCATTTTTTGCTGCACATTGGCTACCC
>PVIR01014760.1:0-39594 GCA_004026965.1 Petromus typicus
AACAATACTGGGTGTGGAGACCCACACCCAGCAGCAACCAGTACCACATACCACAGTGCCGGGCGTGGTGGCTCACGCCTGTAATCCCAGCACTCGGGAGGCAGAGGCAGGAGGATTGTGATGTGAGTTTGAGGCTGAGCTCAGGGCCAGCCTGAACCACAAAGCGAGACCCTGTCTCCAAAAACCTAAAAAAAAAGAATAATTCAAATGTGAACACTGTTTTCCTTTTCAGGGTGCCTTGCTCTTCCAAAGTTAAATTTGCAGTTTTTGACTCTTCATGACTACCTCTTAAGGAATTTTAATCTCTTCCGATTGGAATCAACTTACGAAATTAGGCAAGACATCGAGGACAGTGTCAGCAGAATGAAGCCATGGTTAGTAAACAGGCTCCTGTTAATGAAGACATGTATACAGTAACTGACATTGTTCGGTCAGAAAATCCATAGTACATTTAAAAGTAACCTATTTGGACTGAATATGCCTTCCAGGAGACGCTTCTGAGAATTTCTACAGTGAGAATTAAAATGTATCAGTGCTAAAATATACAAGATGTTTCTGGTACTTGTTGGCAGGTCTGGGACCTTAGGACGAGGGAGGAGAGGACAGGGAGACATGTAGGGGAGACTGGGCTGGACCCTGGTGGGAAGGTCGGGAGGGTGTGCCATCCTCTACTAGGGCAAGAGAGAGTTTTTTTGTTTTGTTTTGTTTTGTTTTAGGTTTTTTTGAGACAGGGTCTCGCTTTGTGGTTCAGGCTGGCCCTGAGCTCAGCCTCAAATTCACATCACAATCCTCCTGCCTCTGCCTCCCGAGTGCTGGGATGACAGGCGTGAGCCACCACACCCGGCACTGTGGTATGTGGTACTGGTTGCTGCTGGGTGTGGGTCTCCACACCCAGTATTGTTATGTGGTTACCGGGGAATTGAACCCGGGCACTTGCGCTTGTAAGACAGGCGCCGGAACTACTGAGCTAACTCCCCGGCCCAAGAGAGAGTTTTAAGTCCGGGGTGAAACTTCCACTCCCAGGGCCTTCCTCTGCCCAGCTCCACATAGGCCTGTTGCCAGTAGTTTCACTAAGCATCTCTGGAACTGGCAAGGTGAGGAGTGTTGTGCACAGTGCGGGGCTGGGCACACTGGACAGTCTTCTCCGGCCCTGCAGGTATGGAGTACCTGGAAGACACCAGCTCAGCCGAGTAGATACAGTTATTTGACAGACACTCGTGTGTAAACTTGACTCCGTACTCCACCTGTTAGATCTTATCTGCAATTTGTTTAGCTAGGAAAATTTTCAGTCTAGTATTGGCAGCTGGCTCTGGATTATAGGGGTATTTTGGTTTTGTTGTTTTTGAGGCAATGTCTTATGATGTAGTTCAGACTAGTCTTGAGCTGGGAGCCATCCACCTGCGTCAGGTGCTGAGAAGATAGGGTATAACACCCCATCTGACTGCATTATGAATTTGTGAAGGTTAATTTTGGTTTTTCAGGTATAACTGACTTGGATAAATGCTTTTTATTCACTATCTCTTTGAAATAAATGACATGAAATAGATGGACATAAGTCACATAGATAAGTATGAGGAGTAAGATTTTGGGAAATGAATTTTCTTACAATATAGTCATACCATGTACATATGCAGTTATATTGCTTTGAAAATGAAACACTGGAGTATGAGCTGATTCAGGTATCTTCCAGACTTCTCTCTTTACTAATTATAGAGCTTCCATGGACACTGTGATTATGATCTCTTGTTCTCACTTCCATATTTTCTTTTATACAAAGTTCTATTTTTTAATTAATTATCATGTGAAAAGTTATTCTGGTTCAGACTATAAAACACAGCGCCGAGTATTTTTGACTTAATGATCAGTTGAGTAAGTAAGCCAGCTAGCACTATGAAATTTGTGCCCCCACTGGCTGATTGTCCCTGCCCACAGCTCTGCTGCAATCCTTGCCCATTGTTCACACCCCGCGGGAGAGCCTGTTCAGAAAACTTATGGAGTTTATGATTACCTTGAGTTTGTGTGTTTAGATTTAGTGCCTAATTTTGGTCTCTTGACAAAATACGGATTTACTAACTAGAGTTCAACAAATAGAATTCACTTATATTTTATGCAAATGCTTAATAGAACAAGAATACTTGGAGTTGCTATGGTCTATTAATAGAGGAAAGTTTTTTCATTGCATCATTTTTTTTGTTAAGAGAAAGAACATGTCTTTTTTTGAAGTTAATTCACTTACGTTTGTAGTAATAAATGTTTTCTAAGTTCACCTTCTTAATGCCCATCTTTGAAAACTTAAAAAATGATGAGATTGAAAAAAGGGGCCAGTCCAAGTGGAAAAACTGCTGAGGTGTTTTTACTCACTGCATTTCAGGATGCTGCTGTCTTGGGTTTCAAGTGGATTTGATCCCTATCAAAGGAGTAAGGGAAGTAGATTTGTGATTCCTTGAGCATGAGAGCAGCAGTTGCCTACAAATGAACAAGAAAGATCTTTTAAAGAAAACTATAAAGGGGGCTGGGGATTTAGTTCAGTGGTTCCGGCGCCTGTCTTGCAAGCGCAAGGACCCGGGTTCGATCCCCAGTAATCACATACAATACTGGATGTGGAGACTCACCCCAGCAGCAATCAGTACCACATACCACAGTGCCGGGCGTGGTGGCTCACGCCTGTAATCCCAGCACTCGGGAGGCAGAGGCAGGAGGATTGCTGTGATGAGTTTGAGGCTGAGCTCAGGGCCAGCCTGAACTACAAAGCGAGACCCTGTCTCCAAAAAAAAAAAAAAAAAAAAAAACCTAAAAAAGAAAGAAAACTATAAAGGGACTGAGGATTTAGCTCAGTAGTTCCGGTATCTGCCTGCCAAGCTCAAAGTCCTGAGTTCGAACCCTGGTAACCACATTCCACAGTGCTGGGCTTTGTAGCTCACGCCTGTAATTCTAGCACTGGGGAGGCAGAGGCAGGAGGATTGCTGTGAGTTCGAGGCTGACCTGGGCTACATAGTGAGTTCAGGGCCAACCTGAACTACAAAGTGAGACCCTATCTCAAAAAAAAAAAGAACTATAGAAATGTTCTAAAAAATAGGATTGTAGTGGTAGAGGTACATCTGTAAATTTATTGAAGATTTTTTAGTTGAATCTTTATACCTTTATTATGATGAACAAATTTAACTTTAGTGAATCTATAAAAAATGGAAGAATTGATAGAAAGTTATTTGATAAGGGCTTAGACAACCCTTCCCGTCTACACAACCTATGGCTTTTAGAAATAGTTCTGGTGTTAATTAAGTCACTAGACTCAGAACTTTTTTCTCTCAAGTTTTTTGTTGAGACAGAAGCCTTCACATTGGGTATACTCCTATTTTTCTTAGTAAGTTATTTTTTGCAGTACCAGGGATTGAACTCATAACCTTGAATCTGCAAAGAAGGCAGCACCACCATCGAGCTAAATCTCTGGCCCACCTCTGGCAATTTTTGAAGTCACCACATTTTTATGTTAAAGATTTCCCAAATACAGTGTTTAATGTGAGAGCTAAAGCAGAAATAAGAGTAACACAAGAAATAATGTGGTATTTGGATGGGAGCGGTTCTAGTGTTTACAACTGGCTTGTTTTTTCCTCTAGTCTATGACTATAGTTTAATTTAAAAAATGTATTTAAAGCAGCTTATAGAAATGCAGCGTAGAAAAGAATAATAGTAGCAATTGAGACTATCTGATGGAAAGGGGAAAGATAAAATGAAGTAAAACTCGGTAAAGCTGTTTCTCAGAAAGGAAGGAGAGGTAAACAGAACCAGAAAGCTTCACCACGGATAGATTTGCCTTCTGAAAAATACTAAGGTGAATTCTTCAAGGTGAAATGAGAAGATTCCAAATAGTAAGATGGAGAAACCCTGAGTAGCTAGAGTAGTCTTGATTGAGAGAAGATCAAAGTAGAGGCCTCACGCTTCCTGATTTCAAATTATATTACAAAGCTTCTATAATCAAAACAGTAAGCTCCAGGCATAATAACAGGCACAAAGGCAATAAGACAAGAGAACCCAGGAATAAATTCTGACAGGTACAATCTGCTAATCCTTGACACATGCTAAGAATAGATAAGGATATAGTATGTTCCAATAAATGATACTGGGAAAAAGGATATCTGTGTGCAAAAAAATGAAGTTGGATCCTTGACTTATGCCATACTCAGAAATGAACCAAAAACTTAGATGTAAGATCTAAAAGTATAGAACCCCTAGAAGAAAACATAGGAAAAAACTTCAAGGATGTTGATGTTAGCAATGATTTTTGGATATGATATTAAATGTACAGGGAACAGAAGCAAAAATAAAAATAATCAGGACTATATCAAACTACAAAGTATGTGCACACTAGAGGAAACAACAAAATTAAAAGGCAGCCTTATGGAATGGGAGAAAATATTTGTAACCCCATTGTCAGTAATGAGTTCTTGCTCAAAATATATAAGCAACTCATACAATTACAAAGAAAAAACACCCCCGAAGTATTAGAAATGACAGAGGACCTATATAGACATTTTCCCAAGGAAGTTACACAAACGGCTAACAAGTGTAAGAAAGTAAGTGCAGTCTCAGGGATACTCGGGACTGCAAATCACAGATTCTTAACCTCATACCTGTAGCAAAATGTCAGAACGTAGTTGTTGGTTGGGATGGGGAGAAAAGAACCCTTATTCCCCGATTTTTAGGAATGTAAATTAGTATAGCTATTGTTGAAAGCCATATAAATTCCTGAAAAATTAAAAATGGAACAATATGGGCCGGGGAGTTAGCTCAGTGGTTCCGGCGCCTGTCTTGCAAGCGCAAGGGCCCGGGTTTGATTCCCTGGTAACCACATAACAATACTGGGTGTGGAGACTCGCACCCAGCAGCAACCAGTACCACATACCACAGTGCCGGGTGTGGTGGCTCACACCTGTAATCCCAGCACTCGGGAGGCAGAGGCAGGAGGATTGTGATGTGAGTTGGAGGCTGAGCTCAGGGCCAGCCTGAACTACAAAGCGAGACCCTGTCTCAAAAAACCTAAAAAAAAAAAAAATTGAACAATATGACCTAGTAGTCTGACTTCTGTGTGCGTGTGTGCGTGTGTGTGTATGTGTGTAAAGGAAATATAATTAATGTCCCAAAGAGAGTCTATTGTTCATTAAATCATTATTCACAATAGCCAGAGTATGGAAATAACTCATTTCTGAATAATAAAGATAGTGTGAAAGTGTGATATAAATGTTTGCACAAACTATAAAACATACTAAAAGCCTTAAAGGGGAGGGGAATCCGACCATATTTTTGTAACATGTGTGGACCTGGAGTGCATTATACTGAATGAAGTAAGCCAGATACCGAAAGACAAATACTGATGATTCTATGTTACTTATGGAATCTAAGAAGTTTGAGCATAGAAGCGAAGTAGAAGGGTGGCTCTGAGGAAAGAGTTTGGGAGATGGAGAGATGGTAGTCACGGAGTATGGACTTGGAGTGACATGACGTGTAAGTCTGGGAGCTTAACGTCTAGAATAGTTATTATAGTCCACATATACTTGGAACTTACTGGAAGAGTGGACCTATGAGAGGAATTAGAAGAACATTCTCCTGGTATCAAGAAATAGTCGCTGTGTATTGATGGATATTGTAGTCACCTTACTTTTGCAGTGTGCATGTGCATCAAAACATCACATACTCCTTAAATATGTATAATTATTTTCTGTCAGTTATACTTTACTAAAGCAGAAATTAAATTGTGTTAGATTATTTTTTCTCTTTGATACACTAACTGACTCTTTGAATGCTTTTGTATACACAGGTTAAATTTTTATTCTCAGGTAAATAAAGTAGGTTAGGATTTTAGTACTAACTAAATATGTATTCTTACAAGTTTTATCTGTGTACAAATAAGTTTTCTTGTGCAAATAATTGTGTGCTTCGGTCTGCAGGCAGTCTGAGTATGGTGGTGTGGTGCTCGGGGGCTGGGCACGGATGGCCCAGCCCATTGTGGCTTTCACTGTCGTAGAGGTTGCCAAACCCAACATAGGTGAAAACTGGCCTACCCGAGTCCGCGCAGATGTCACCATCAACCTGAACGTCCGAGATCACATCAAAGATGAGTGGGAAGGTAAACTTGTATTTCATAAAGTGACGTTAGCGTTGGTTGGCATCTTTAGCATGTAGATTTTCCAGTCTGAGCAAAGTACTTTAAATGTTACTCTTTTAAACTTTTATTAAATTTTATCCTTAAAATTTGATTTAAAGAGTAGAGATTGTCTTTCTAGTTATTAGTATTAGAAATAACAGCAATCATTTAAAAGTATTTAAATAACTTAGTACATTAATGAAAAGCATAAAATCACATGTCTGTTAAATGTATCTTGAAATTACAGTTTGCATACCTGAGAGGAAACCATTTGGAACGATAAATTTAGTAAGAAAATTCTTCTGGATTTGTAAAATCAATGTAAAAAGAATAACAGCAATGTTCACTAAGGAAAGGGAGAAGCCAGCATACAACTTGGACACATGTTTTAACAAAACTTGATGTTAACAAAAGATAAAAGTGAAGTTAAGAGTGTAGGGATGTATATGCTTCAAGGAGTATTAAAGACCAGTAAAGGAATTTGGGGAAAAGGGCCATGATAACAACTCAGAAGAAAATAATTTATGTTATCAAAAGAAATAAAAAAATCAGTGAAATCACTTTTACTCAGGGGTACATAACAATTATAGAGAAATTAAACCGACTACTTTCTGTGTTTTTTTATTTTTGACAAATTTCACCAAACCTGAAGACCAAGGACACTGGACATTAAGAAATAAATCCACCCCAGTCTTTAGGGAGCAGTGCAGTTGCTTTTCTCCCTGTGTGTACTCTGCTTGCATTATTACAGAAACCAAGATATGACCCTCACATCTGTAGTTTTAGCACAGTGCTTACACAAGAAAGTATTTCTATATTTCTATTTGTTTGTTTAATTTTTTTTTTTTTTTTAGATTTTTTGAGACAGGGTCTCGCTTTGTAGTTCAGGCTGGTGCTAAGCTCAGCCTCAAACTCACATCACAGCAATCCTCCTGCCTCTGCCTCCCGAGTGCTGGGATTACAGGCGTGAGCCACCACGCCCGGCACTGTGGTACGTGGTACTGGTTGCTGCTGGGCGTGAGTCTTCACGCCCAGTGTGGTATGTGGTTACCAGGGAATCGAACTGGGGTCCTTGCACTTGCAAGACAGGCGCTGGAACCACTGAGCTAACTCCCCATCCCTGTTTGTTTGTTTTTACTAGGCAGGATTTTGGGAATGGGAATTCTATGTCAGTTTTTTTCAGAAGCAAGTATGTGTACTATTTTGAAGTCAAGAGAGAATTAGACCACTGCTAACACCTGTGCCAGAAATGGCACATGAGCCGATTTGCAGTTGGCACTTGTGTATTTTTATTCCAGCTGTCTGAGAGCCTTGCTTACTCCCCTCTTTGTGAGAAACAACCAGTGGGTTTAATCTCCTGCTACCTTCTGTGCATGCCGGAAGGAAAGTGATAGCCCCTAATGGATCTGTTTTCAGAAATTACTGCTCCCAATATAGTACAGCCATAGAGAGCACATATATTTATCAGAGAATTTTGAAGGCATCTAGCAACAGAGTCAGCCAAATATTTAACATAGTGCTGCTCTGGTGGATGTCGTTTGTGATAGATTGTTTTGTGGCTCCTGTATCCTTCAAAGAGTACCAGTCTGTTGCATCACATGTCTAGATTAATGTGGATCATTATTGCTGAGCCTATAGCAAGACATTATATTGATGGAGATGGTCCTGTTCTGACTACCCTGTTTTGAAACTTTAGGAGTATGTTAAATACTGTTTCACACATGGAATAAGCAACTGAGTGGACTTATGGGACACTCCCCAAAATAGAAGTGGTTGGAAATTGTTGGAGACCTTTGATGGGAATGTTTAAATGGCAGGTGACAAGTGTGCTTTAGAGTGTTAAGGAAGGAAGGGTATTCTACCTGAAGCTCCCATTGTTTTGCGGGCTGCTGTCAGAGATTGGTAGATGCTTGGTTTTGTTTTTAGAGAACAAGGTTTCACATGTAGCTCAGACTAGGCCCGACAGTGCAGCCCAGGCTGACTGTGAACTTGTCCCGGCCTCCTGAGTCCTGGGCAGCACCACTGCGTCCAGCTCGCTTCTCTGTCTTTTCATTTCCCTCCTTCTTCATTCCTTCTCCCCTCTCATAACCTTTCTTCCTCTCCCCTACCCTCTCCTTCTTCCTCTTCTTTCCCCTCTCTGTCTCTCTGTGCATCTTTCTTTCTTTCTTTCTTTGATGGACAAAATAGGGAGCAACAGAGCATCTTGGGGTGAGTGATCCACATTATGGGCGATGGTGGGAGGAGAAAAGGTTTTTCACAGGCAGGGCCCCGATTCAGCCCCTGTGTTGATGACAGCTGGCTGACCAAATAGAAAGTGGGAACAAAATGAGTAAGGTTTTGTAAACAATAATTAATACAGCATTATAAAAATAAAGGATAGTTTTGAAAAAAATGTTCCTCTTGTCCCTTCAAGAAGATTTGAGGTTCAGGTCTGTATCTTTTCCATCAGCCTCTGATACGAAAGGAACAAGAGCTGGGCGTGGACACATAGTCCTGGCCACAGGGGAGGCTGAGCTGGGAGGTCAGCTAAGCCCCGGATCTTGAAACAATTCTGAAAAACATAGTAAGACTTCATGGTTGAGTTCTGGGTTCTACTCTGGAGGCATAGCTAGGAAGGAAACAGTACAGTGACTGGAAAATGCAAGTTCATTGCAGTAGAGCTTTCAAAAATATGTGAATCTAAAATATCTTACTACACAGTGGTCTGCTTTAGGAGAGAACAGATGATTGCCTCTCAGTGGTACCAAAAGGTGATGTTAGGAAAGTCTCCTCAAGGCTACTTCTTTGGTTCTGAGGCCACTTTTTCTCCATGGCTTAGTCGTTTTGATGAATTAGGCAGATGAGAAGTTGTATATAAGTGTAACTCAGACAGTAGAACAGTTCCCTTTACTTTCTGTTGCATTCGTGTTTCTTTGCATGGAATTTTATTATTATGAATGAGAGTTATTTCAGCTTTACTCACAATAACACAACTCCAGATAAACACAAAACACAGTGGCTCTCATTGCTGTTAGTCACATTCACTTCACTTACTTAACTTAGTTGTTTATCTTGTTACTAAGATTGTAAACAAACAGCCTGTTAAATTTTTACTGTAGAATGACTAATACATAATCAGAAAAGAAATAAAGATTAAGTCTATGACATATGCTGTGAAGGATAATGTTAATGTCCCTTCTCTTCCAGAATCTGTGCTTTTAACAGAACTGGGAAGCCAGCTGACCCTGTTATTTAATTTGATTGTGGAAAAGCTTTGGACTTTGTGACATTCACTTATAAAAATTTTCAGTACTTGGGCCGGGGAGTTAGCTCAGTGGTTCCGGCGCCTGTCTTGCAAGCGCAAGGGCCCGGGTTCGATTCCCCGGTAACCACATAACAATACTGGGTGTGGAGACTCACACCCAGCAGCAACCAGTACCACATACCATAGTGCCGGGCATGGTGGCTCATGCCTGTAATCCCAGCACTCGGGAGGCAGAGGCAGGAGGATTGTGATGTGAGTTTGAGGCTGAGCTCAGGGCCAGCCTGAACCACAAAGCGAGACCCTGTCTCAAAAAACCTAAAAAAAATAAATAAATAAAAAATAAATTTTCAGTACTTGATTCAATGTTGATATATGTGAAAAGTACTGCTGTAGCTGGTGAATTATTTGTCTGTTGACCTGTTTCAGTGAAATACAGTTAGGCTGTGTTTGGAATGGCAGTGATAGATTGCTTAAACTAGTATTAGAAAGCTGTTAAATATGATATAGATGAATTATATGCCTGCCATATTTTTGGTTACTTATTAAGATGGTTAAAAATAAGAATGATGGTACATATCCAATTTTGGATCTGTAGCTTGACTTGGAAGGCTTATTCAGGAAAGAGTTCGTGATATAAAAGTTTCTAATTCTAGGATTTAAAAAAGGTTTTTATTTTAATTGTTGCTGTGACGTATTGAGTACTAAAAATGATGAGGAAACCTATAATTATATAATGGAAATATAAGCATTGGTCAACCTGATACTTAAATTTTTTACATCTGTTTCCTATAAAAGATGGAATTTGCCAATGATATATTGAAAACCATGAAATTCTAATAAATGAAAATTTCTTTTATGTGTTATCAGGTCTTCGTAAACATGATGTGTGCTTTTTGATTACTGTACGTCCCACTAAACCTTACGGTACTAAATTTGACCGCAGGAGACCTTTTATTGAGCAGGTTGGCCTGGTTTACGTTAGAGGCTGTGAAATCCAGGGCATGCTGGATGATAAAGGGCGTGTCATCGAAGATGGTATGATATGATCATCTCTGTATTTGAAAATGTGTGTGTGTAAATAATGCTAAATTTCTTTGCCTCTTTTCCTTCTTTGTTTCTTTAGTAAAATTTTTTAGTTGTTTTACATAGTAAATCAACAGAAAAGATTGTGTACAAAATATGTGTAAGTTGCCTACTTCATGTAGGTAAAAAGCTATATGTTAGATGTATTGAAGAACCACATTGTACTTATAAATGTGTGCAGCTCTTTCATTAGTTGTGAGTATGTAGTTTATGGAATTGCATCTAAACAGTTATGACTTGGAAGAACTAGTAAGATTTAGAGAAAGGAGAAAATGCTTTCTGCTTCCTGGAATTTGAAGTGTGTGAAAAGAGGGCATTCTATGCAGGAAGAACAATCAGAGCTGCTAGAAAAGAAATACTGTTAATTTACTTTAGTATTTGAAACATCTGTATTTGTTTTAACAAACCAAAATAGGACCTGAGCCCAGACCCAATCTGAGAGGAGAATCAAGGACATTTCGAGTGTTTTTGGATCCAAATCAGTATCAGCAGGATATGACCAACACTATACAAAATGGAGCAGAAGATGTGTATGACACTTTCAATATAATAATGAGAAGAAAACCAAAAGAAAATAACTTCAAGGTAATTTGCAGGTCACATAACTGTAAATATGTATGTCAGGTATGCTTAAGCCATAATGCCTTTGGTCAATAGATCTGCTAAGAAAATAATAAGTGTTTTAAGTTTTACTCTAAATAATCCACTTCATAGCATATTGATTAAATATAAAAATTTAAGGCAATGTATTAACATGGGGAGTTGTGACATTTCATAGCCTCCAGCTTTTGTGGAGCACGCCTTTCTTTCCTCTCTGCCCCAAGTACAGTGCTTCTTTTCTATTTCTATCACTTCATTACCTTTCCTTACTCATTCCTGTGTAAAAACAAAAGCAAAACAATTAAACTTCCCTAGTTGCTCTCCTTCTCATCCTGTTGTTGACGAAAAAATGTGTTGGTGCCTGATTCCCTGTCTCACGCCCCACCTCCTGCCAAGAGTTGTCTGAGCAGCCAGCCAGCTGGCTGATGCCCCGTCTGGACTCTACCCTCCAGTTGCTCTCCGCACCAGTGCTGTGACCCTTCCGAAATGGAAATTACTCTGTGCTCTACCTGTTCACCAGACATCAGTGGTTTCCTGTCATATCAGAAAATTCCGTAATCCAGAGGACTTGTCATTATGTCCCTTAGCTTCCTCTCATTTTCTCTTTTCAGTTTACGGCTCCATACTGACATTTTTTTCTGTTCTGCAGTAGTCCAAGACCTTGTGCTTATTATTCCCTCTATCTAGTTGCCTACCACTTTTCCTCAGGTATTTGTTTGTTTTTTTTCCCTTTACTCACCATGATTCATTTTAATACCTAAGAGAAGCTTTTCCTGGCAAACCTAAGGAATTACATACTTTGCCTTCTCATTGCTCTCCTTCCTGTTAGCTCTGTTCTTCCTCCAAATCTTTGTCATGCCTGATAGTTTTATATTTATTTATTGTGCTGCCCCACTAGGTAGAAAATCTCTCAGCACATTCCTTGCACCTAAAACTGTTGGGGTATGTAATATGTTCTTACTATTCATTGAATGAATGAGTGAAGAAAGAGTATTTCCAAGATTTATAGGGCCGAGGATAGTCTCATATCTCTTTAGTTTTCCATAAGTGCACCTTAATCACTTTACCAAAAATATCCATACTCATTTATTTGGCAATCTTATTTAGTGCCTGTGTGTGTCTGATGTGCTAAGTTATGTGGGTTTTGTTTTATGTTATTTTATTGAGACAAGGTCCTTGTGTAATTCTGGCTGGCCTCGAACTCGCAGCTATTCTCCTGCCTCAGTTTCTGAGTGCTGGGGTTACAGGTGTGCATCTCCACACTCTCCAGTGAGGTGTATAAGGATAGTAAGTTACAGCTTATACCTTTAGGGAGCTAAACTTACTAGTAAGAGCCATTAGAAATACAAACAAGCAACTATCATAAAAAGTTAGAAGGTGCCAAAAGCTGTGAGAAAGGTGTGGATCAAACTGTCACAACAAGCATTCACAGTTCAAAGGAAGCCTCAGAATCTGATCCAACAAAGAAAGTGGCTTCATCATGTTTGGGAAACTAAGAGTATTCTGGATAACATTGGTGTTTCTCGTTTCCCCTCTCCAGTTTGCATAGCCTTTTCTGATCTGGGCACTTCTACCTCTTGCCTGTGCAGTGGACAGGCTCCTCCTTTCTTGCCTGTGCTCCGAGTCAGTCCTGTTCTTCATACCCTTCTTTCCCCATGTAGCACTGATCATTGTACTCTGCTGCCCAGAACTTGTCTGTGGCTTTCCAGAGATGATGAAATAAATCAGAACTCTTCAGAAGCTCTCTAGCCAAGTCAGAGTACCACTCTCCTTCATGAAACCCTGCCTCAAGTTAAAGTCTCCCCACTAGCGTATATATTGTCCTATGCTTTTTCAGAATAACATTGTGTAGCCTTTATGATTTTTAAAAAACTAGTTGGCTATTTTATTTTTTAAAATTAATATCCTTGTCTCGTAATTTTTATATTTTGGAATCTTGGATACATTACCATGTTGAAATGATTTTTGGACAGTGTAAAAATTTGTCTTAGTGGGTCCGGGGATTTAGCTCAGTGATTCCGGTGCCTCTCTTGCAAGCACAAGGACCCGGGTTCATTCCTCATTAACCACATACCATACTGGGTGTGGAGACTCACGCCCAGCAGCAATCAGTACCACATACCACAGTGCCGGGTATGGTGGCTCACGCCTGTCATCCCAGCACTCGGGAGGCAGAGGCAGGAGGATTGCTGTGATGTGAGTTTGAGCCTGAGCTGAGGGCCAGCCTGAACTACAAACCGAGACTGTGTCTCCAAAAAAAAAAATTAGTCTTAGCTTTAGATAAATCTTTTTCCCATTGCATTAGATTATATACTGTAACTCATTGTAGTCTTGATTTTTTCATTCTGAAATTTTGACTTTATCGCTTTCATTTTTCTTTTATTTCATTTTTTTTCCCTTCACAGTCATTTATTTTTTTTACTGCTTATGCTCATTTAGTATTTCTAAATTTGAAAGTTTCACAGTCGAGGCATGTAGCCATTCCTAAGAGCATTTTTCTTTAAGGGCTTATTCTGTAACGTTTCCTTGTTGGGTTGACACAAGTCTGATTTTCATCCTGCTCAGATCAGTCAAGTGGTAACCTCCTTTATGTCGTTCTCTCTAAATGAACTCTTAGTGGATAAACTGTTCCTGCTAAGTTTGGTCTTTTGTCTAACTCAGTGTATGGTATCAGCTGAAAATATAGCTGTTGAATCAGTCTAGCCAAGCACCTGTCAGCAGAAAATAGCTTCTTACCCTGAAACACTTGGGAATTCTGGCTTGGCGCTGCCAGTTCTGCATTCCAGCAAAGTACAAATGTTTGAGATGTCTTCTGACAGGACTTTTCTGTCTGCTTACTGACAGGCTGTGCTGGAGACCATTCGGAACCTGATGAACACTGACTGTGTGGTACCTGACTGGCTGCACGATATCATTTTAGGCTATGGAGACCCAAGCAGTGCCCATTATTCAAAAATGCCCAATCAGATCGCCACCCTTGATTTCAATGACACATTTCTCTCCATTGAGCATTTGAAGGCCAGCTTCCCCGGCTATAACGTTAAAGTAACTGTGGATGACCCAGCGCTGCAGATCCCCCCTTTCAGGTAAAGTTGGAAAGGAGGTGCTCTTTTCAGGCTTTCTGTGGTCTGTCTGCCAGGCCATCGGCACTGCTGGCTGAAGTAACTCGAGTGTTGTGTCTGGATCCTGTCTTGCTAGGCCCTGTCTGCACCACATAATCACTGGTAGAAGTTTGTCATATTTGAATGTTTCTAACTCATAGTGGTGAAGGTATTTTAAGACCGTACTAAAAGTAACTTAATGTCATGTAAGGGATCATTGAATATTGTCTAAAAAGAGCTGTATAAATATAGTAATTGACTGAAAATATTTCTTTGCATCCATCTCATACATAGTCTCATACATTTCCTAATTAATACTCACAACCGTATGTTGTTGAACTTCATTTTTTTTTTTTTAAGGTTTTTTGAGACAGGGTCCCGCTTTGTAGTTCAGGCTGGCCCTCAGCTCAGCCTCAAACTCACGTCACAGCAATCCTCCTGCCTCTGCCTCCCGAGTGCTGGGATTATAGGCATGAGCCACCATGCCCAGCACTGTGGTATGTGGTACTGGTTGCGAGTCTCCAGTATAGTATGTGGTTACCGGGAATCAAACCCGGGTCATTGCACTTGCAAGACAGGCGCCGGAACCACTGAGCTAAATCCCCAGTCCCCATATTTAAAGATTTTTAAATACAGGTTGAGTAATCTTCATTTGAAATGCTTGGGACTAGAAGTATTTTAGATGTTTGAGTTTTTCTCAGATTTTAAAATAATTGTTTAGACTTTGAGCATTCAGAGTTGAGCATTCCTTATCCAAAAGTCCAAAGTGCTCCAAAATCCAAAATTTTTAAAGTATTACCTCAGTGTTCAAAAATTTTCAGAGATGGCAGCCTTTGGATTTTCAGATTCGGAATCCTTAACCTCTGTTTACATTGTGCGTGTACTAATGTTGGGTGGCTTTGGTTTGAATAGTTGAGTACAAGCAGAATGAAGGACCTGGCGTAAGTAGTTGATGTCCCCTGAGTTCCTTCATGGTGGTGAGAAGCAGAGCTTGCTACCCGTGGGTGGTGTTCTAGTGCTTGTGTGTTCATGTTGGAAATTAGAACACACATCTGCCACTGAAGTAAAATAATTTGACACATCAAAAAATATATCTTATATAACGTGTAAACTACTGTGTGTCTGCCACATTTTTTAAACATTGTTACTGACAAAAATCATTTTCCTACTCCCTTGTCTTGTAACCTCAACATGGCTTGAATATGCTTGCTCCTAACCCCTGGCATTTAGGGTACAGTTTGCCTGGTGTAGACTTCTCATGTGTCACTCCTGACTGCTGTGTCTGTGGGCGCTGTGCTAGGACGATGCCATCCTCTGTGGGGCCTCTCTCCTCTCTTAGCCTCTTTCGTCCTTAGCATTTTTGGGTACTCTGTGCTTTAAGAGTATGTAGGGAAACATTTAAAAGTATACTTAGGGCATAAGTGTTTTTAGTTCAGATTTAGGACATTCATTGATTTCCCACAGGTATCTGTGGAGAGTTGTCTTTGAACTCCAAGCGAGAAACCTCTGCTGTAAAAGCTTGATCTTCTAGAGGTGCCATGAAAAGCTCCGTCCTTCTCTAGACTGCGTGTACCTGGCTTCTGCTGTCACTTTCTTCTGGGATGTTGTCCTTTCCCATCCCTGAATGTCTCAGTTCTTTCTCTTTCTTGCCATCATCCGATGAAGTCTTTTATGATGAAATGGAAGTCACGAATAAAATGCTTTTCAGTGCATGTGATGGAAGTATTTAACTTTGACGCCCCATTAATTGGATGATTTTTCCCCAGTCCTAAGATTTTTAAAAGACACTTTTAGATGTTTTTTCCCCAGAGTTCATATACGGAGAGTGAGCTGCCCTTAAAGTGTTTTTCATCTGCTCATTTCGTCTGCTAATTTCATTATATCATGAACAAGCGACTCACTTAGTAAATCCTTCCTGACTGTTAAATGTTTTGTTCTTGTAGGATTACTTTTCCAGTAAGAAGTGGAAAGGGAAAGAAAAGAAAAGATGCAGATGGGGAAGATGACGACTCTGAAGAGGCAAAAACTTTAATTGTTGAACCTCATGTCATCCCTAATAGAGGTCCTTACCCCTACAACCAACCCAAACGGTAATTCGACTACTTCTCCTAGTGATCCATTTACCATTTTAAATGGGTTAGAAAGTTTTTTAAATTTCCTTATCATTTTAGAACTTTAGGATACTTTCTGTTTCTGAACCCTCTGCCCTCCTTCTTTTGACTGAACAACAAGACATTTGAGACCATTCTGTACTTGTGATGTTTCAGAAAGAAACATTGTTAGGTATGAAGAGAGAATTTTGACAGGCCTGCCTCAGTCTGAGCACAGAGTTCTTACTTTGTGACCCATGTGATATGTGTGCCGCAACTAAAGAGGTGGTGTTGTGTGTAGGAACCAGAACTTGAAAAGATAAAATGAGGTCTGGAACAAGCGAACTGCATTAAAAAAAATAAGTGCTCAGTTGTCTCTAGAGGGGGATGCAGAATAAAGATGAAGACATCCATAAAGGATGGGAGAGCAGAGGCAGGTGTAGAATAGTTGTTTAGACCTCTGGTCAGTGCTGTCCAGATTTGTATTAAATATCATTTATCTTACCTCTGATCAGCTTTTTCTTCTTTTATTTCCAGGAACACAATTCAGTTCACTCACACACAGATAGAAGCCATCCGGGCTGGGATGCAGCCTGGGCTGACTATGGTAAGGGAGTCACTGTTATGGTTGTTGTAACACAGGGGAAAACTGGATGTGCACACAAGATTTTTAGGGTGTTTGAAGCACAAAAATTCTACTGATTTTACTTATTTGTCAGTACAATGTTTCTAGCATCTTGTACATTTGATCTTGGTGCTCCTTTCAGCATTCATAAATGAAGTTTTAATGGCATATGGCATGCCTTTTTATATTTTCTGTGGTCACTTTTGAGCCACAACTGCAGAGAGGCGTACATAGCCTGCAAAGCTCCATGTTTACCCTGTTGGCTTTCACAGAAAGAGATCTATTGACAATCATTTAGAAGTATGTTTAATTCCCCAGTATTGGAGATTTTCTGGTTATCATCCATTTATTATTCCTGGATTAAGTCTTGTGATCAGAGAACACACTTCGTATGATTTCAGTTTTTTGTTTTCTGCATTTTCAATTAAGATTTGCCTAATGACCCAGGATGTGATCTTTTCTGATGAGTATTCCATATGCACTCACAAAATTGTTTTCTGTTTTGAGGATGGATTGAACTATAACTGTTAGATCCTTCTAGTTAATGGAATTCTTCAGTTCTTTCCTATCCTTGCTTATTTTTCATCTGTTGAAATACCAATTTCTGTTATTGACAGGAGAGTATTAGTACTATCTTTTCCACCCTTAATATCTGTTAATCTTTGTTTCATATAGCCTTTGTTAGGAGGGTGTGTCCCCTCACTATTATGTCCTTTTGATGGATGGGCTCTTTCATTTGTCTTTTTTACATTAGGTTGTTTATGTCGATCTAGCTTTAAGTTTCTTGACTCTTCCTCTGGCTGACCCCATCCAGTGTTTTGTTATTTAGTCTTCCCATTCTAGAATTTCCATTTTCTAGTAATGTGATAACTTAGTGTTTAGTGTGTGTTTATAATATTTTAGGTTGTGGGCCCTCCTGGTACAGGAAAAACAGATGTGGCAGTCCAGATCATATCCAACATCTACCACAATTTCCCAGAGCAGAGGACTCTGATTGTCACTCACTCCAATCAGGTAAATGACTTTGGGGGTGTGAAGTGTGTGTATACATGCCTTAGCTTTTGCATTGGGACTGAATTAACCAATGTTTACCAGTAGTAAGCATGTAGTTGAATGGATATTTCTGTAAGACTAAGGTCTGTTGATACTGAGCTAAATTTAAAATCCTGATGAAGTATATATATGAACATACTATGACATGGAAGGATAGACGGTATATGTTAATGCTAATCCCTCTGAAGCTGTCACAAATGAACAAAAATGTAGTATTTGTTAGCTGTGTAAAATATTTCTTAAAGTAATCTAACAGGCAGCTCTCAGTCTCCTAAGCACACTGAGACTTGTGTGGCCTTCTAAACCTCCCAGTGTTTTTATTTTCTTGGTTCTGTGTTAATGATTACTTTAGTTGAACAGTCTCTAGTTGATTAGTGAAATACACAAGTTTTGAGAATGTCAGTCTGTCATTCATCAAGTTTATAGTATTTGTCTTATTTAAAGTGATTACTATCCAGTATCATTCACCGACAATATTTTTATATTTTTGACAGTTGTAAGTAATGGTATTTTTTTTGTGGTTCACTGAATTTGTAAGAGTAGTATATTCAGGAACTTGGTTTGAACTTCATCTTGATAAAAGAAATAAAATATTATGGAAGTGAACTTTTTCTTCTATTTGAAGAATTCATTCTGTAATGACTATGTATATGTAAATTTGTAGAGTCAACAAAGAATATGTGGTGTGTTCTTTTAATACAGTATATTCTATTTTGTTGTTTTTTTGTTTTGTTTTGTTTTGTTTGAGACAGGGTCTCACTTTGTAGTTCAGGCGGGCCCTGAGCTCAGCCTCAAACTCACATCACAGCAATTCTCCTGCCTGTGCCTCCCAAGTGCTGGGATTACAGGCGTGAGCCGCCACGCCCAGCACTGTGGTGTGTGGTGTTGATTGCTGCTGGGTTGAGTCTCCACACCCAGTATTGTGTGTGGTTACCAGGGAACGAAACCAGGCCCTTGTGCTTGCAAGACAGATGCTTGCAAAACAGGCGCCGGAACCACTAAGCTAAATCCCCGGCCCAGTGCAGTATATTCTTACTAAGTTTCTTCATGCTTTAATGAGTTTCTATGATATCTCCTATTTCTGACTGACTTGATCCTTTGAAATTCAAATCGTCCTCAAAATTTAACAAATTACTGATTTTTTAAAATTGAGTTGTTACTCTGTCTGCCAGATCTTTTATTGCCTGTATAATCCAAGTGCTCCTCCAGTATTATTCTAATTCTCAGTGTAATCTTATACTTTATGTGTAATTGTAGTTTGTGAGTAGTTTTGCTTTCTAAATCTGTGTGGTTCTTGAGTTAGCATAACGAGTAATTCCATGATGTGTCATATGTAGGGTCCTGAGTTGTTTTTTTGTTGTTGTTGTTGGTGTTTTTTTTTTTTTCTGAGACAGGGTCTCGCTTTGTAGTTCAGCCTCAAACTCACATCACAGCAATCCTCCTGCCTCTGCCTCCGGAGTGCTGGGATTACAGGCGTGAGCCACCACGCCCGGCACTGTGGTATGTGGTACTAGTTGCTGCTGGGATGAGTCTCCACGCCCAGTATTGTATGTAGTTACCGAGGCTCGAACCCGGGCTCTTGCACTTGCAAGAAAGGCACCAGAACCACTGAGCTAAATTCCCAGCCCGGGTCCTGAGTTTTTGTATAAAGAATATCAGAAATGAGGATGGTGTGAAATTGTTCAGAGCATTTATGTTGGTCTCTTCTGTTTCTGAACCATGCTAGAATTTTAATATTAGAGGATGTCTGTATTTGCATTATAGAACTTAGATTTTTAAAAAGCTAGATATTGACTGGAGGGCCAGAGTTGGAATAATAATAAATTAAGAGAGATGTTTTGAAGGGGGCTAACATTTAAATGACAGTTTTTTTGTGCATCGTTCCATAGCGTGAAACTGCCTTTCTGGAGGTGAATATAGAGATTTGAAGAAATCTTAATATGGGCATTACTTAGGTAGAAAATAGTGACTTCCAAATGGCTGTGGTCAAAATAGTTTGTGATAAATGAGTGGCCTGTTCATTATGTAGAGAATTTGACTTTAAACCTGTAGGTGGAATAATGCACTTCACCTTCCTCTGTTCCTTGTAGTGTACTTTACTGATGAACTTTTTCCAGCTGCAAAAACTTTTAAATTTTCTGCAATTCCTGGAAATGCTGTTGAGTGAAGTAAAACTCAGTTTTTTGTTTTTTTTGAGACAGGGTCTCGCTTTGTAGTTCCGGCTGGCCCTGAGCTGAGCCTCCAACTCACATCACAGCAATCCTCTTGCCTCTGCCTCCCAAGTGCTGGGATTACAGGCGTGAGTGAGCCACCATGCCTAGCACTGTGGTATATGGTACTGATTGCTGCTGGGTGTGAGTCTCCACGCCCAGTAATGTATGTGGTTAACTGAGGGAATTGAACCCGGGTCCTTGCACTTGCAAGACAGGCGCCAGAACCACTGAGCTAAACCCCCGGCCCCTCAGTTTATTATTTTAGGGAACGTTACAACATGGAGAACGCATGTGAACCTGTGTCTTAGGGTCGAAGGTTAGTGGGTAGGTGGTTTTTGTGATTTCTAGTTATTCTGGCCAAGTATAAATACATGGGAATATAATAACTCAGCAACAGTACTATTTTGTTTAAATTATAAATGATCTAATATAAGACCTATTTCCTTTTTTTTTTTTTGAGACAGGGTCTCTCTTTTTGTATTTTAAGCTGACCCTGAGCTCAGCCTTGAACTCACAGCAATCCTCCTGCCTCTGCCTCCTGAGTACCCGGCAAAACCTATTTCCTTCTTACCGAGGTGTTCAGTATTCTGTCATCTTGAGTGTTGGTCTTTGTTATTTTGTGAGGCACATACTGCATCTTTGAAAGTCACCGTCAACCTATGTACTTCATTCTCCAGGCCCTAAACCAACTGTTTGAGAAAATCATGGCTTTGGATATTGATGAGCGTCACCTACTACGTCTCGGTCATGGAGAAGAAGAACTGGAGACTGAGAAAGACTTCAGCAGGTGAGCAAACTGAAGTCCTTTAAAACAATGTACAAAAGTTCTTGTCTTCCTTTGTTGAAGAAACTCCAAGAGAAGAGAGTTCTGACCTGTCTTTTTCTTTTTCCTTATTTTTGAGACAGGTCCTGAGCTCAGCGTAGCCCAGGCAAGCCTTGAACTCACAGCAATCCCCCCACCCCCTCCGCATTAAAGGAATGAGTCACCATGCCCAGCATTGTGGTGTGTGGTTATCAGGGATCGAACTCCAGTCCTGGCACCTGCAAGGCAGACACCAGAACCACTGAGCTAAATTCCCGGCCCCAGAGCCTTCATTTTCTGTGTTCATGCAGCACACAGTTACTTCTGTGAAGAAAATCATCTTGTTTTAGCATAAGAATTTGGCATTTTATTACATATTCTGCCAGAATTCCTAACTCATTATCAGAATCTTCATTGTAGAAAATAATTTATAGATAAGCAAACAAAAATTAACCTGCTATAATGTTTACATGTCTATTTCGCTATAGGCTGAAAGCCTAGGCTATGTCTTGTGTATTCTTTTACACTCAGTTATACCTTGATGCCTCTGAACTAAGGTGGCTCAGAATATAACTTCTTCCTTTGCTTAATATATAAAACACATCAGTAGCATCAGTTAGGCTGTTTTAATCTTGTTTCAAACAATGAAGGGTTGTAGGAGTCCCTTCATTGTTGTGAAAAACACTTATTTTGTTTGGAATCTAATTCTGGTTCCAATTTGGGATCTACTTTCTTTCCAGTGACATATCTTTGGGCAAGGTAACCCCTAGACTTCTGCCTCTGTTTTTACTCTTACTTAGCAAATATATAGAAACCTGTGAGGTTTGGATCCAAGCTACCTGTTAGGATGTGTAAATGACAGAAAATGATCAAATGCATTTTTAAATAATTTTCAAAGCCTTAAGAAAATAATCTAGTCTACTTTTATGATAGGGCAAACCAGTGCTATTCAGAGCGGCCAGTTGGGAAACTGTGTTCTTTGTCTTGTCTTGATCTAGCACCAGAATGTGCTGTCCTCCTCCTTTCTTTGTGCAGGTGTTATCATAAGGGAAACAGAAGGGGCTGAAATTATCTGTCTTTCCTTGCACATAGATTCATGTGCAGCTCAGCACTGGACTTTAGAACACACTTTCAGTAACTTTGGCCTAAAGTAACCCAAGAGCAGCCAGTTATAATTAAATAAAAATTATTTCTGCTGTCCTCACCTCTTTGGCCACTTACAGTTTCTGTTAAAAGTGGTTTGTTTTAAATGTAACTGACAGTTTCCTCCAAAGTCTCTTCATTACATAGTTTTATTTTCTTACCTAATTGAAATCTGTAGGTATGGAAGAGTTAATTATGTCTTGGCTCGAAGAATAGAACTTTTGGAAGAAGTTAAACGATTGCAGAAGAGTTTGGGTGTTCCAGGAGACGCCTCATACACGTGTGAGACTGCAGGCTATTTCTTCCTGTATCAGGTACGGCAACAAAGGTTTTTAAATCATACTGCATTATAAGATGGTTGCCAGTTGGAAAGTAGAATGTGTTCTTGAGATTCTTCTTGAAAGCTTTTTTTTTTTAGTAAATTAATATATGTGGTATTGCTAAAGCTATATTTATGAATGTTAAGAGTACTTTTTATAATATTCAGTTTTCTAAATAGCTTTGATTGGTGACTCATTCAGTGAAAGGCCAGTGTTACTACATTTTAAATGATTTTTTTTGTTTTGTTTTCAGTGTCTGCCTCTCTCTCTCTCTCTCTCTCTTTGTCTTTTTCTCTCTTTTTCCTTCCTTCTGTTCCTCTCTTCCTCCCTCCCTTCATCTGTCTCTGTCATTGTCTCTGTCTCTCTCTCACTCTCCCCATTTCTGTAGAAATATAACTAAATTTTCTAGCCACTCAGTGTTAACAAATGCAGGTCTATAATTTTATTATATTCATTAATCAGTTAATGAAGGAAAGCATACTCTTTCTTTTGTCCCCATGTATAAAAAATAATGGTGCAGAAACTCAGAATTTGTATTGAGCTAAAAGTATGCTTTTGCTTCTGTTAAGGTTAATTTCTGAAGTACGAAAACCAGTGAGAAAGAAAAAGTTCAGTAAAATGGTACATTTTAATAGTTGGATGACTAATTATTTTAATGGATTAATGGTAATCTCATAAGATTTTATAAACATTGTTCTCATTGCACCAATGCTATTTGGGCATTTTATTTATAAACTATAACATTAAAAAATTTAAACTTGTATGAACAAACGGGCTTTTTATAGGCAGACATGTAAACCAGTTAACCATATTCAAAATGAACAGATTTCATGGTTTCCTGAGAAGCAGTCAGGACGTATATTGTCTTGCAGAGTTGTTCACATTAATCTTGAACTACACAGAACTTTGGATAATGGCATCAAGGTTTTGCTTATGTGTCTAATTGACAGAAAAAAATTACCCCTCTCTCTGTAAAAATTACTTTTAAAGGAAGGAGACATGAGCTGTATATTGTAGAAGTTCATGTAATAAATTCATAAAACAAAAACTTGAAACTTCACATTGTAGATTAGCCATTTTCAGCAAAGAGGAATTACCGCTGGGAAAGTTTTCCTGGGCTCAAATTCCCAAGCCCTCTCCTAAAAATCTCTTTCAAGAGGAGACCTGAGATGACACATTTTTATTTAGTTCCTCTCATATTCTGCCTACCCAAGGACTGTGCTTTGGAAAACACTGAAATTATAGCAGAAAAATAATCTGAAAGAATATTTTTAAAACTATAATTTTAGCAGAAACTGGCTCGAGGAGGTATAGCAAGCATTTTCAAACTCACAATTGAACTGTATTGCTGTTCATAAGATCAGCTCTCAGATACATGCATAATTCTAAAAGGTTTGAAATATATATAAAAGTTTAGGAGAAGGATCAACTAATGCCTGCTTGATTAAAATGCTGTTAAAGTTGAGCTTATCATATGTGAAGAGAAGCAAGAGATGCAAAGAATAAGCATTTGTCTTTTGTCTTCTCTTCTCTACATTTATAAACTGCCTTGAATATGCACGGAGAATCTAAAATACTTAAGGTAGAGTTCCAGGAGACAACCTTGAGATTTCTACCAGTTTTTTCTTTCCCTGTTTAAAGAGTTCGCCTCCCTGCCTCAGGTCCAAAGGTTAATTTTTAAAAACAAGTACAAATTGTCTTAACTTGGGATGAGAAATGATTATAAATGGTTATACTGAGTCAAATATTGGCTTTCTTCATTTACCTAGCAAATCTTTTTTCCCAAGATTTATTTTTAATTTTATTGTTTAGAACATAATTATATGATGGAGTAAAGCTCAAATTCTTTTTCCTACAGGTGATGTCTCGTTGGGAAGAATATATCAGCAAAGTGAAAAATAAAGCCAGCACATTACCAGATGTTACAGAAATCTCCACTTTCTTCCCTTTCCATGAATATTTTGCAAATGCTCCTCAGCCCATTTTTAAAGGCAGATCTTATGAGGAAGACATGGAAATTGCAGAAGGATGTTTTAGGCATATTAAGAAAATCTTTACTCAGCTTGAGGTAACCTCCAGTTTTCTAATTTTCCTCTAAAGGGTGCTCTTTTTAAAATGAAGTAAATGTAGAGTATTCATGTTATAAATCAGGTTGTTGCTTTTGAATGAAATTCTTGAAAATATGTACAGCTTTGATTCAAGAGATAAGCAGAACTTGAGGTGAATTGTATTCCCATTCTTTTGTAAAGGTCTTAGTAACTGTTAAAGAAGAGTGCATCTATCAGGACCTGTAACAACATAGTGGCTCTTTGAATAGGAGTTTGAGAATGGCACACAGGCATCCTTAGGTTTCTGTATTAACCAGGAGGAAAGATCCCAAGGAATTATCACTACACAGACTAGACACAGAACCCAAGGATGCCTTAGATATCACCTGGTCTTGCATGCTCGCAGCAGATGTTGGAGAACTGGGGCAGTGCTGTGAAGCTGTCACATTCGGGTTCAGATCCCTCAATAAGAGTGTTTAGCATCATTCCAGGTTAAACAGGCACAGACTTAGCTGTTGTCTTCATATCTTTTAGATAACAGTTCTTTGCCTCACTTCCTAGAACAGTGTCTGACATGTAATAGATATTCAGTAATTAGCAGTGCATATTATGGGTAGATGAGTGGACATGTAGAATAGTAAAGATAAAAATATGGTAGTATACTTAAGCCTGTGAAGCAATAGTTTGTTTATGATTACATAAACACAGGAAAAGAATAAAATAGACTCACTTCATGATAGTAGCAGCCTTCAGAGTGAGGAGGAGGATATACAGGTAACTCACCTGCATCATTAATGTTGAAAGTATTTGAAGAAACGAAACAAAAATGTTAAGGTGTGAAATAAGTATGGATAATGTTCAGATTTGATAAAACTTTCCATTGTGCACTCTGCCTGGGCCTGCTTGCTCCTACTCACATCTGTTGTCCATCTTTTGTTCTGTTCTTCGGGAGAAATTCTGCTGAGGTTAGGTTCAGGCTTACTTTTGCAGGTTTAATGGCTGCACTTCGCATTTCAGCATCTCGTGGCTGGATTTAGCCATATCCTGTAAGATGTGCCGGGGTTGAGAGAAGAAAAAAGCTGGGTTTTTTTTCCTTCAGTTCCCTCTGCCTTGGGTTTCAGCTCCCCATGACTCCAGTGTCTGGGCCGGGCTGCTGTGGCTCAAGTTGGTCTTGTGGCCCTTGTGACTAACAACTCCACCTCTGCCCCTGGCCTTCATAGTCGGGGTCTGCTGTCTTCCTGTTGCTGGCCATGACTGGGCTCCTGCCTCTCCAGTTGGCTTCTCAGCTCCACTGTCACCTGTGCAGCCAGTTCCTTGCTCCCTTCAGTATGAATATTTGAAGTAGATTTTATTTTCCAGGTGGGACTTTTAGTAATGCAGGTATAATGGCAATTGATATTTTACTCAGTATACTTATCTGTATTGTAAATCTGTTAAATAGAACTAAAATCTCTTAACAAACATAACTATTTAACTTTTCACAAAAGTGACTCCAGATTGTAGTTTGAATATCAGCTATTATTTGAAGTCAAGTAGTATCTGAAATTATAAGAAACTTATGATTAATCAGGCTTAGTTTTGTTATATTAATTTCTGGGGAATTAAGTTGGATTGACCGCATTATGTGGTTATACACATAAACTCTGTGTATTATCCTAATGTGTTCTTTCACCTTCACCCCCGCCCCACTTCTGTAGGAATTCAGAGCCTCTGAACTACTTCGGAGTGGACTGGACCGATCTAAGTATCTTCTGGTGAAAGAAGCTAAGATCATTGCTATGACCTGTACTCATGCTGCCTTAAAACGACATGACTTAGTCAAGTTAGGTTTCAAGGTACAGGCTTACTTCTTTTAATTTCTTAATTCATTATCCATTCAGTTACAAATTTTCTTTCTTTCTCTTTTTCTTTAATTGCTGAGGCATTTTCTGTTGGCAATTGGCTCATTTTTATAAAAGTTCTCATTTATAATGACATTAAAATATCTTCTAAAAATTGATAATAATATCACATATTTATATTAATAGTGAACTTAAATCTAGTTTTTCTGAGTCTGCAGTAGTATGTCTGCTAATTAACATTGTATTCATTCAGTTGTCTAACCAGATTCTCATAAAGGTTTTATTTTTATCAGGCATCACTAGTTTTTTAAAAAAATCTCTAAATATAACTGAAAGCTGTAAACACAGTATTTCACAATTGTTTTGGTCTGAGACATCTACCATAAAGATAGAAGGAGGGCATGGTAGCCTGTTAGCCTGTGACTCAGTTGAAGTAGAATATAATGATTGAGGAGTAACTTTAATTTATACATTCACTGAATCTTTGTTAGTGATACTGACCCAAACTCTTATTGTAATACAAGTCATTCAACTTTTCTGCAACTACTTGTTGTTTAAAATAGATTCTGTGTACTGGTCTGAATTTAAAGTTAGGAATTCATTTGTTGATAAAAGTAACTGATAATTTTAAAGTGTATGAGCTCATGGAAAGATAGTGCTAAATAAATTCAAGGTGTTAGAATTGTTGTTATGTTGGATCAAAGGTTCCTCAGCTACAAGGCTGAACAAATAGAATAACTTATTAAAAGGTAGTGTGAACTTATCCCAGTGGTGTGAACGTAACCTTTTGCAGTTATTACTGAGAATTTTTCACCTAAATATTTAGTTCTTGAGATTGACATATAAAATATACTTGAAATTCATTATGAAACCATAGCCATTTGATAGCAGGGGAAATTAATACAGTCATAAGTAACATTTTATTTTTTTAGGATTTTTGAGACAAGATCTTGCTTGGTAGTTCAGGCTGGCCCTAAGCTCAGCCTCAAACTCACATCACAGCAATCCTCCTATCTCTGCCTCCTGAGTGCTGGGATTACAGGTGTGAGCCACCACGCCCAGCACTGTGGTATGTGGTACTGGTTGCTGCTGGGTGTGAGTCTCCACCCCCAGTATTGTATGTGGTTATGGGGGGATCAAACCTGGGCCCTTGCGCTTGCAAGACAGGCGCCAGAACCACTGAGCTAAATCGCCGGTCCTGTTATGTAGAACTTTTAAAATTAAATTGAAACAAACTAAATAGATACTTAAAGAAATTATTTGCAAGATATCTGCAATGGGGTATGTGCATTTAGGGGGCTTTCTTGACGTTAAAGATGTGAATTGGAGATAAAAGGACCTAATGATAAATAAAGTCTGAAATTAACAGGGTTTTAAAAAAAATGATTACTATGGTATGTTTTTTGACAAATTTTTCTCTTTTTCAGTATGATAACATTTTAATGGAAGAGGCTGCTCAAATTCTGGAAATAGAAACTTTCATACCTCTCCTTCTTCAGGTGAAAGATTTTATCTGAGACAAAAAGTTTTTAACAATTTTGGGGGGCATCTGAAAGCCACACAATTTAAAGTTGGTAATTGTCACAGTAACACATTCTCCTTCACTTCATTTTACTTGGCATTCTATTTTAGGCCAATAAAACTGACCTTAATATAACCTTCATATACTCTTGGAAAATTGAGTAGTTTGTATTGCTTTGAATATTACTATTTTAAAAATTTATTGTATATATTTACAAAGTACTTTTGAAAAGACAATAATTTTAGTTGAGAAAACTATGTTTTTATGCAACCAGGAATGAAAATCAAGTTTTTCATTTCTTTTGTTAGACTTGTTTCTCAAATTATTTCTGATATTGTCCAAGTACATTGCTTTATTTTATTTCTGGGGTTTTTTTGGGGGGGGATATTGAAAAGATGAAAGTTTATTCACCTGCATGGACTTCACCTTCTCTAACAAAGTGAAGCAACCAATTAAAGCTGGGAGGGAGTTTTAAAGAAGAAACTGGAGGTCACAGGAATAGAGTAAAGGGCGGTCACATTATTACCTTTGCATCCCATAGCTGCAAGGACAAAGGTCTAGTTATCTTAACAGAGCATACAGTTTTACAGTTATTTCTACAATACACCAAATATGTCTGTTTTGCTATTCATCTCTTCTGGGGAGGTTATCTCATCTTTTGGGAAGGGCTGTGCAGGCAAGGTCCGATAAGGGCAGTCTACAGTTAGGTAAAAGGTCACAGGTCACATTCTTAAGGCTGTATTTCCAGGGGCTGGGGCTAACATAATATGGAGTAACTCTAGTTATGTGGGTTTCATGTTCCTCACTGGTTTTTGTATATAATCAAATCTTTGATTTATCATAAGATTTATAACATTCATCTAGAAACATAATTAGTAATGTGTCGGAGTACACAAGGCCAAGTTAAGAATAACCAAGGGGCCAACTATAGTGGATAAGAATGTAGTTAACCACAGTGACCCGTTAAAAAGATTTGTACCAATTTTGATCTTTTTGACCTGTGCTTTTGGTTCTAAGGTTTTTTCCTAACCAATGCCAGTGTGTCTTTAATAACTCCTAAATAGTTTGCATAAGCAAAACACCAAGCTTCTCCTAAAGCTATACAAAGTTACTATCTCAGATAGGGAGTCTACCTGTTTTTTTGTTTTTGTTTTTTAGCCTTGATATGTATCTATTAAATAAGCTAAGTCTCGAGACATTCAGTGGCTGAGAGCTTTGAAACTAGAATCCTGGAGGATTAAAGAGGAGGTGCCTATGGCTGCAGATCCTGCGCGGTCTAACCCAGCCAACACTGGGATCAGAACAGGAGCTGCCCTTTTTACTCAGTATGGGTTAGTAAGGCTCAGATGTTTTCATCCTCCCGTTCCATTATAATGTAAGACCCGGGGGAGTATATAAACAGTAATACAGAGGAGTGAACCTTGCTCTGAGAATCTGGATTTTGGGATGCACTGGGCATTGCCTCTATACTTATTTCTAAGTCTTTGACTTAAAATATCTTTCACTGTACAATATTTTCCACTATAGAAGCATTAAAAACAAAATGTAGAATTCCTAATGTAAGATTAGAAACTGCTTTAATTTATAGCTCCATTGAGTTAACAGAAGTTGTTTTTATATTCCATGCTGTTGGAACCGGTAATATAGTGTGTGTTTTCAAGGGGCACAGAGATGCATAAAGCAGAAAATTGAAGTAGTCCTGGAGGAAATTAAAAAAAGTAATTTTTACTGTCTTGGATTCAGAAATGGTTTTTAGAATAATTGCGGAGTGAGGTGTTTGCTTTGACGTTTTCTGTTTCTCTCTGTGCTCTTCTGATGTAATGCTGCCCTGACGCTTCAGCCCTCTTTAGAGTAAACGACCATTAAAGTGGGCACCTGCCTTCTCAGCCTTCCCACCTTTCCTGTCTCTTCTGAGCTCACAGCGTCGATGCCCGTGCTTGATTCACTGTTGCCCTATGAAATTTGCCAGAGTCCTGTGTGGGGAGCTGATAAAGATTGAGAATTTATAAGTAGACGAAGCTGTTTAATGAAGAACAAATCTCACAGGATAATTCACAGGATAACTCACAGGATAATGTATTAACTATAGTTATTTGCCATTTTTTCACTTTTTATTTCTAGAATCCTCAGGATGGATTTAGTCGGCTGAAACGATGGATTATGATTGGGGATCATCACCAGTTACCACCAGTCATTAAGAACATGGCCTTCCAGAAGTATTCCAACATGGAGCAGTCTCTTTTTACTCGCTTCGTCCGTGTTGGGGTTCCCACGGTGGACCTTGATGCCCAGGGCAGAGCCAGAGCCAGGTGAGAGAGACCAGAGGAGAAACGACTCCTTTGTTAAGGATCAGTTCATGATCCAAATGTTGGTAGCCATCTTTTATGTGAATATTCTTTGTTATCCCAGAACTTGGTAGTTACTGTTTTTATTTTGTTAATTAAATTAATTTAAGTGAAACATAATCTATGGACTTCACTGTACCTTTCCTTTTCTTCATATTTTCAAAAGATGCAGTCAGTATAAATTTGAAATCCAGAGCAAGAATGAATAAGAGAAAGTATAGTATTTCCCCCTAAAGAAGAGTATTGTGGCATGTCATCGTTATTCCCAACATCATCCCCCGTATTAGGGTTCCTTTTTGACTGTGTAATATGTGGTGTAACTGTAGCATTTGCCTCAGAGAGTCCAGGAGAGGTCTCATTTTTGTGATGCCTCCTGACTCTTGGTTACTTAAAGTAAGAAGGTATGTTTGAATAGGCATCATTGCTAGAAGGGTGAGCAGAAGCAGTATCATGGAAATTAAAGTAAGCACAATTCCTTAGGATCCTTGGTAGATATTTTGAAAGGGTTTCATGTTCCTAATCTTCCCTATCTGGGGAAATGTCTTTGGAAAGCTTGTGCAACCTCTACAACTGGCGGTACAAGAACCTTGGAAACTTGCCCCACGTGCAGCTCCTGCCGGAGTTCAGTACAGCAAATGCCGGCCTGCTGTATGACTTCCAGCTCATTAATGTTGAAGATTTTCAGGGAGTGGGAGAATCTGAACCTAATCCCTACTTTTATCAGGTAAGAGAAAATGTGAAGCTTTTATATTTGTGTGTGTGTGTGTTTGTGTGTGTGTGTGTGTGTGTGTGTGTGTGTGTGTGTGTGTGCGTGTGCACGCGTGCGCATGCGCATGTGCACACACATGCAAGTGCCACCTATCCACAACCCATATACCAAAACTTAAGGGTCTACTAAAGAAAAGAAACTATAAACATAGTAAAAAGTTCTAGAAGTACTGAAGGTTGTGTATTATGAGAATCATTTCTAAGGGTGTTGCTAAAACACAAATTATAAAGAAAAACACTGACTTGAGAGAAAATTGATTTTTTACATTTAACAAGTAATAATTCTGAATATACTTTATATGTGTGTATATATGTTTAAATTAATTTTTAAATGCAATAAATAAAAGTTATACCTCACAAAAAATAATAGATTTACAGTAGCCATAAGGTACTGGATCAGACAATACTATGTTGGAGCAGGCTTTGGAAAAAAAACTATACTTACACAATCCTGGCAGGAAAATATTGTGTAAAATAGTATGTATTAAAGGTAATTTTCTCACTTCTAGGAATTTATCCTAAGCAAATAATTGCTTGAGTTTGCAAAAACTGATATGCTAAAATAGTAATTGCTGAAAATTATCTTGGAAATCAGAAACAATCTAAACATCAGTAATATTAAGTAAATTACTACCATCTTATATAGAAGAAATACAGAGTAGCCATTAAGAGTAATAATTTTATAACGTTATTTCTTGATAGGAAAACTGTGTCTTATATTAAATAAGGAAAGGAAGTATATTTATGATACCTCATTTTAAAAATTAAACAAAACATACATAAAGAACTATATACAAGTAAACTATACAAAAAGATCTCTCAGTATATGTACCAAAACAGAATATTATTTGGCACAGTAACATTTGGAGTTAAGTTTTTCTTTTTTTCTTTTCCTTATAGGGAAATACCTAGTATGGGTTGTTTCATTATTAAAAGTCTTCAGTTATATATGAAAAAGCATCATATATCACTGACTTTAACTGTGTGTGTATAGATATAACTCATAAAGATTCTATTTTTCCCTTCAAATATGAATTATATTAAATCTGGTCACTGTGTAGTCACATTCTGGGAACATATGTGACTTTCAAATGATAACATGCAAAAGTATTAGAACCTAATTCAAGTGAGTTATGATTCCTAATAGTCACATTTGAAGGTGACTACAGATTCTATGAGTATCCTGCTATATTTTCTTGCATTACTAGTTTCTGGGATTTCCCTTTCAAATAATTTACCTGAGTCATACTACGATATTGTTCTGATACTGTGCTTGATCTTAGCCAAAAGCTAAGAAGCAATGTAGTAGTATTAATATGAAGTATTGTTCAGGTTGGCTATCTTTTTATTCATTAATTATAACTGGATGAATTAGAATTATAAGAAATAAATATATTTTACAATGATAATCCCCAGTATTTTCAAAGAATAGTTTTATTCCCCAAAGTAAGAACACTCTCCATTGAAGCACTGTCTTTGAAGAATTAAGTGTTTCAGTGGGAGAGGATAAATGGATAAAAGTCAAATTTGAAAAGGTCTTGACTTATATGGCCCTAATTTAAAATACTTGTTAAAACATAATTTTTTATTTTTTATTTTTTATTTTTTTTAAGGTTTTTGAGACAGGGTCTCACTTTGTGGTTCAGGCTGGCCCTGTACTCAGCCTCAAACTCACATCACAGCAATCCTCCTGCCTCTGCCTCCCGAGTGCTGGGATTACAGGCATGAGCCACCATTCCCGGCACTGTGGTATGTGGTGCTGATTGCTGCTGGGGTGAGTCTCCATACCCAGTATTGTTATGTGGTTACCAGGGATCGAACCCGGGCCCTTGCGCTTGCAAGACAGGAACCACTGAGCTATATTGCTGGCCCTAAAATATAATTTATAAGCTAAGTGTGATAGCACTTACTCATTACCCAACACTCTGAGTAGCTTAGGAAAGAGGATCACAAGTTTTAGCCTAACCTCCTGCGTAACTAGTGACTTAGTGAGACACTCTCTCAAAATAAAAAGGGCTAGGGATAGAGCTCAGTGTGGAGGTCTCAGGTTCGACCCTCAGTACCACAGGCATGGGGTGCAGTGGTGGAGAGTGAGTGTGTGTGTTTACAGTTCATGTTTTATTGTTAGTATGAGTGCTTGGGGAAGAGTACCAGATTGAGCAGTGTTCATTATCACTTGAAAAATAAATGAATTCTACCCATCGAGAACTCATTGCATTCATCTGGCCAAAAATACTGAAGTCTTGGAAACTGAATTACACCCCTACCTTGTATTAGGGTTATTTCCATGATTTTCAGTTTGTCCTTTCATTTGTGTGAGAGCCCATACTTAGATAAATGTATTTTGCCTCCAGTATAAAGAATGGAAAGGTTTAGTCAGTTGGCTTCTTTTCTCTCTCATCTTCCAACAAGCTAGAAACTTTAAAAGAAAATAATTTTAAATGCAAGTGTGTGTTACCAGGAACCAAAATATGCTATTTCTAAAGATCTCCGTTAGTTTTCCTGTTGCTTTTTGCCTGAAATCCAATTTTTTAATCTTTGTTTATTTTTGCTTTTCCAGTTTTATATTGTGGCGATGTTCTCATTTTACTCACCTCCCTTATTCAGTACTCTTGAGTTCAATCTATTCTGAATTAAATGGCTCTGTGTGTGATTCCTCACTCTGAAATTTAGTTCAGCCTGAGTTTTACACTCTTTCCACTCTGTTTAACAAAGAGCCTCTGAGCAGTCACTGGGCTGAGCAGTTTGAGGCCACATTCTCTTCTCGCTTTAGTGAAGGTGGTAGCCGTTGCTAAGAGAACAAATCCAAAGCGCACAGAACACATTCAGAGTCATAAGGAAGATAGAAAAGCAGTGCAAAAATTGGAGATCAAAGCCTAGCACAAAGGCACCTGTCTGTAATTCTAGTTACTCTGAAGGCTGAGGAAGGAAGATTGAAAGTTTAAAGCCAGTCTAGGTAACTCACCGGACCCCATCTCAGAATAAAAAATTTATAAAAGGGTTAGGGATATAGTTCAGTGTAGAGCATCCCTGGGTTTGATCCCTTGTCCATCCAAAATACAAATAAATTAAGATAAAATTTTGTAAATTTAGAATCAGTTACAGTTCAGTGGGTTGTCTTATGCTGTTAGATGGATTCTGTACTGGCTCCTTAGAGAAGTTTTCATTCCTTTATGTTAAAATTACTTTTCCTAGGGCCGGGGATTTAGCTCAGTGGTTCCGGTGCCTGTCTTGAAAGCGCAAGGGCCCGGGTTCCATCCCTTGTAACCATGTACCATACTGGGTGTGGAGACTCAGCTCAACAGCAATCAGTACCACATACCACAGTGCCGAACGTGGTGGCTCACGCTTGTAATCCCAGCACTCGGGAGTCAGAGACAGGAGGATTGCTGTGATGTGAGTTGGAGGCTGAGTTCAGGGCCAGCCTGAACTGCAAAGTGAGACCCTGTCTCAAAAAAAAAAAAAAAATTTTTTTTTTCCCAAGTACAGTTGAGTACATTATACAGAGTTGTATTGATTGTGTAGTTTTTATTGTCCTCTCAGGAATATTAATCCCTTGAATTGCTAATGTCTGTGTTATGCTTCTAAGTATTACAAATGGCAAAGCTTTTATTTATTAGTATTAACCTAGGATAAGATTATCCCTCAGTTTTATCAAAAGTGTGCAGTTGTGTAGGTTTTTAACTCTGTGTGCTGTGTGAAGGGAACAAATTACATTAAGCTATTTTCTCTATCAAATTGAAAAAATAAATATACAATGTGATTATATTTGTATTACAGAATCTTGGAGAGGCAGAATATGTGGTAGCACTTTTTATGTACATGTGCTTACTTGGTTACCCCGCAGACAAGATTAGTATTCTGACTACATACAATGGGCAAAAGCACCTTATTCGTGACATCATCAATAGACGATGTGGGAATAATCCATTGATTGGAAGGCCAAATAAGGTAATTTTATTCCTCCACTTTCTTTCTGTCTCTTTACAATATGCAATAGAGTAATAGTAGAACTACAAATAAATCTGGACAAATGTGTCTACCATTTGCCTGGTTTGAGTTTGTATCTCAACTATTACATTGAACATATTTGTGGATAATATTCTGAAATAAATGTTTCTAAAGCGTTTTATTGACAAAATGATGGTTAACAAAATTTATAATTTATGTACTATTATAGAAATAATGAACTATAGCTTTTGTTTTGGAAAGGTTTGATTTGGACTGCTTTTTATCGTGCATGCGTGGAGGAAGTTATATTCAGTGATATGAAGAACTAAAGTTATACAGAGGAAATTGCTACTAATTATGACATCAGAACTCTGATTTTCAACATGGCTCTGTAAAAGATGTTTACCTTTTTTTGGAAGTCATCTAGAAGTAAGGGGAAATGGGAGGAGGAGAGAACAGACTTCATTTTTAGGGAGATATTGAAATCAGAAACAAAGAGCTAGTAAGACCCCCCCAAAACTTTGGCCGTAACAAGATATTACTGTATATCCAGTGGAGTAAATTACATGATTAAAATTGACATACGCCAAGCATTGACAAGATTATGGAGCAGCTAGAACTTGGGAACTAGAACAGCCCTGGTGGACATGTGACATGTTGCAGCAACTTTGAAAAACAGTTTGGTAGTTTCCAACCACGTTAGACATAGTTACCATTCAGCCCAGTACTGTCACTCCTACGTATTCACAAGCAATGAAAACATAGCGCCTACAAAAATATTCCTCCTTGAATATTCAGTGTGACTTTATTCAAAATAGCCCCAAACCAGAAACAACCCAATTGGCTATGAGCCAGTGATCAGATAAACAAATTGTGATTTATTAGTGGAACATCTAGTGTACACAGCACACAGAAAACTTCTGCAACATTATGTTGAGTGACAGGAACCAGACGTGAGAGTCCCTACTTTAGAATATTGCTGTTACCATCTTCTAGACCTGACAATCTGAAGTGACAGAAAGTAGATTAGTGGTGGCCTGAAGCTGGGAGGATGCAGTGTTGACCACAAAAAAGCCTGTGGTAATGGAAATTTGTATTGTGGTGCCATTTACCTGGAAGTATATGCTGTCAAAATTCATCAGACTGTACGTTTAAAATCACATTTTATTGTAAGTAAATAACACCTCTGTGAAATAGAGGTAAAAAGAAAAGCTGTATGTTTCTGGAAAGTAAAAGAACATAAATTATCATTTGTATAGAATAAACAACATATATTTTGTGAGTAAAGGTTAAGTGCTTCCATGCTGATATTAGTGACTAAAACCTTCCTGAACTTCTATTTATGTACATAAGTTTTCACACTGAACAAAAAGTACTACGAAGACTATCGTTCCTATTCTTTGGCAAAGGAATGTCATCTACAGATGCCAGGGGTATGTGTTAAATAATATGACCATTAGACTAGGATATCAGTTAATGAGCTAGACATACACCCTGATTGCATGAAGCTTGTCAGTGTATTGGGAGAAACTGCATTCCGAAAATAATTATTTTTAGCAATTAGCAAAGGAAAGACAAGTGTTACAATTGTGAATAACCAGCCTAATCTGGTCTCAGTACTTAATGATGTTCATTAACTTATTCTTGCAGTTCTGAGCATATGCTTATGTTTCTTGGGGGTTGCTTGTTATAAGGGTAAGATGCTTATTTCTAGATTACAATATAATAAGTAATGTCTAGAGTCTTGTTATTATGCTCTTGAAAATATACCATATTCCCTATTTTTTCTTCTAGGTGACAACTGTTGATAGATTTCAGGGTCAACAGAATGATTATATTCTTCTTTCTCTAGTACGAACAAGGGCAGTGGGGCATCTGAGGTATGTAGGAAAATACTTTCATAATATAATTGAACTTTATTTTAATTTTGAACTTCAGTGGCTAAGTAATTCTATAATGTTTGAAGTTTAATATTTAGAATTGTTAGATGCTACAGAAACTTACAACACTTTGAGTGTAACATGAGATTTCTTAGGTTGTTCAATACTCTACTGAATTTTTTTGTTTGTTTGTTTGTTTTTTGAGACAGGGTCTCTCTGAAATTTGTGCAAGAAAATTCTTTTTTTTTAAGTTTTTTGAGACAGGGTCTCGCTTTGTGGTTCAGGCTGGCCCTGAGCTCAGCCTCCAACTCACATCACAGCAGTCCTCCTCCCTCTGCCTCCCGAGTGCTGGGATTACAGGCATGAACTACCACGCCCAGCACTGTGGTATGTGGTACTGATTGCTGCTGGGCGTGAGTCAAAACACCCAGTATTGTATGTGGTTACCTGGGATCGAACTCAGGTCCTTGCACTTGCAAGACAGGCGCCGGAACCATTGAGCTATATCCCCGGCCCCTCTACTGAATTTTTTACTCTTGTAGTAATTTTAACATTTTACACTTCAGTTACATTCAGAGATAACATTTTATTATAAAATCATAACAAATATATAATGTATCTGTTAGAACCTAAACACATCAAGAGGTAAAGTCTTCAAAGTAAAATTTTCATTGCCTAGGGTTTGATTTTTCTCTGCATACAATCTTTCAACTTTAGTGTTAAGGGATAAAGGAGCTGTTTGTTCTCTTAAGATTAAGAATTGTCAAAACAAACGATAATCTATTTTTGTCATTTATTATGATGTACTTACGTGTTAGAGATTTATGGGAGTAATATCTCATTACAAAGCAGCAATTTATTATATATAAATCTTCATCTCATGTGACCTCCTAGCTATCTGGATAGTTCATTATATTGTTTATTTGGTGGATAGAAAAAGAAAATCTCCAAGCACTCAGTGTTGTTATTAAGTTAAGATCTGTTTGAGTCGTACCTCACTGATCAAATTTCATTAGGCAGGGACTTTTTGTGCAAGCATAAGCAAACATAGAATAATTTTTTATGTTGTCTCAGGGTCATACTATTATAAAATGGTTTATTTCTGCTTTATTTATTGAAGTGTCAAGCTTATATTTGGTCTTAACTTCTCATTTTCCTGAAAACTTTTTAAGAAAAAGAGAAGGATGACAACAAATTGCATGTATATGAAGGGTTAGGAAGGAACCTGGTTTTAGTGTTGTCATATATACCAAAACCTTCTAAGCAGAAATACTTTATCTTAGTTAACGTTGCTAAAATTTCCTTTTGAAAAATGTCTCATTAGAGGTTGTTTTGGTCACATATCCATATCCACAGAGGGATATGTCCAATTGAGTATGACTTAGGATTTTACCAGTTACTATCTATGTGCTATACAATGTAAAGTCTACAATTCAGTAGTTTTTGTAGAGTCTTCAAATTATCCAACTTTCCCCACAATCAATTTAGAACTTTTTCAGTGGCAAGTGGGCTGTAGTCCTTAGCATCTACTCCTGTAATTTCTGTCTCTGTAAAATTGCCTGTTGCAGATGATTAATATAAACAAGGGGATATAATACATGGGCTTTTTTTTACTGGCTTCCTTCACTAACTCCCTGTGGTCATGGTTCATTGATATTGTAGGAAATCTCAGTACTTCATTTTTTTTTTTATAGTTGAACAGTACTTAGTCACATATATATCACATTTACTTAGTCATTCACCAGTTGATTCATACTGGTTTTTCTCCACTTTGTGACTTAATAATGGTGCTTCATTACAAGTTTTTATGTGCACATTTGCTTCTCTCTTGGGCTGGATGGAGGAGTGGAATTGTTCAGGCACAGACAACTCTATTTAAACTTTTTAAGGAATTGGCTATGTCTTAGCCAAACTTAGACTTTATGTCTTCACCAGTGTCCCTCTTCTGGAGCTGTTTGGTACTTCAGTGCCTGCCATGTCGCTGTTACTCACACCTTTTTCATCCAGGGTAGACTGACAGCATTAGTTTCGGGAACTGTTTTAAGACAATACAGAGTTGTTTAGAAGCCCGAGTAATGAGTTGTTTTCCAGTGTTCACTCTTTTTGTTTTTGGCTGATTTGTTTAGCTTGGGCATCAATAACCTGCTAAGACATGCATAAATGAAATAACAAGGCTGTAACTTACTGTTATTTTCTTGTTGGGGTTTTGATGGTGCTGGTTGTGTTGTTTGAGTGCTCTTCTTGTGCAGCCTTCTTTTGGAGTCTAAGCAAGAAGGTGGTAGTCCTCTGGCCCCTTGTTTGAGACAGAGCTCTAAGGAAGCTGCCCATTTGTGCCACCACCACCACCATGTTTTTTCTTGTGGTAGTTGGCTATGTTTGTAGTGTGTTATCACTGAACAGATAAGTTCATACTCATCTGTAATTTGGCAGTGTCTTCCCTTACTGATCTGTAGTAATCAACCTAACATGCGTGAACCAATAAGCAGCATACACGCTGTGCATCTTGAAGTGTGCTGATCATTTTTTGGTCTGTTCCCGAAGGGATGTTCGGCGCTTAGTGGTGGCCATGTCTAGAGCTAGACTTGGGCTCTACATCTTCGCCAGAGTGTCCCTGTTCCAGAACTGTTTTGAACTGACTCCAGCTTTCAGCCAGCTCACTGCCCGCCCACTGCATTTGCATATAATCCCAGCAGAACCTTTCCCAACCACAAGAAAGGTAAGACAGAATTCTTCCTTCCTGTGTGGAGCGGCATCCTGAGGGGCTATTGGAGTTCTCTTACAGGTGCACATATTTGCTAACACTTTCAGTCACTGATTCAGAATGCC
>PVIR01014761.1:0-39687 GCA_004026965.1 Petromus typicus
CATGTTATCATGAATGAAGAGAGAAGCCTCATTAGTGAAGTCTAAAGTTTATGTGCTTTTAAAAAGCTGTCAAATACTACAAATGTCATAGAATGCAGAAATAAAATCACAGTGTTTGGATTAATAAACCAAGAACTCCTCTAGGAAACTTTCTTTTCTTTTCTATTATATATCTTTGCTTTTGCTCTTTATTTATGTTTTAGTTTCTTATACAAGAGAAACCATGTGATATTTAATAGGATGTGCCTGATTTAGTTCACTTAGCAGGGTCTCAGGTGCACCTAATTTTCTACCAATGACCCAAGTTTATCCTTTATGGCAGCTCTCTCTCTCTCTCTTTTTAAATTTTTTCTGTTTATTTTTTTTTGAGACAGGGTCTCACTTTTGTGGTTCAGGCTGGCCCTGAGCTCAACCTCAAACTCACATCACAGCAATCCTCCTGCCTCTGCCTCCTGAGTGCTGGGATGACAGGCGTGAGCCACCACGCCCGGCACTGTGGTATGTGGTACTGGTTGCTGCTGGGCGTGAGTCTCCATGCCCAGTATGGTATGTGGTTACTGGGGATAGAACCCGGGCCCTTGCGCTTGCAAGACAGGCGCTGGAACCACTGAGCTAACTCCCAGCCCTCTCTTTTTTCCTTTTGCCAGTGTAGTATTGCTGCCCCAGGGGGACCATGCTGTTCAGGTTGGTCCTTGAACTTTCTGTGTACCTCAGGCTGGCCTCAACCCTAGGTATTTGTGCCTCAGCCTTCTGAGTGCCAGGATTATAGGAGTGTGCCACCACATCTAGTTATCATACTGTTTTCATAGCTAGTTTTGTAGTATAACCTGGAATCCCAGGTTATGATGTTTCCTGCTTTGCTCTTTTGCCCAAGATTGCTTGTGCTATTTTAGGTCTCTTCTGGTTCCATATGAATTTAAAAGTTGTTTTCTCTAATTTTGTGAGGAGTGCTGTTGGTATTTTGATTGGATTGTGTAAAATCTATATATCAGTTTTGAAAGTATGGCCATGTTGACTCTTTTTTTTTTTTAGGTTTTTGGAGACAGGGTCTCGCTTTTGTGGTTCAGGCTGGCCCTGAGCTCTGCCTCCAACTCACATCACAGCAATCCTCCTGCCTCTGCCTCCCGAGTGCTGGGATTACAGGCGTGAGCCACCACGCCCGGCACTGTGGTCTATGGTACTGGTTGCTGCTGGGTGTGGGTCTCCACACCCAGTATTGTTATGTGGTTACCTGGGAATCGAACCCGGGCCCCTGCGCTTGCCAGACAGGCGCCGGAACCACTGAGCTAACTCCCCGGCCCCATGTTGACTCTTATTAGTTCTAATTATCCAGGAACAAGGGATATTTCCATTTTTGAAAGTGGTCCTCTTCTATATCTTTTTTTCAGAGTACAGTATCATTTCTTTGGTTAGGTTAATTTCTAGGTGTTTAATTTTTGTTGATGCTATTGTGAAAAGTATTGTTTCCCTAATTTCCTTCTTGGTGTAAAGGAATAGCTTTGGTTTTTGTGTGTTGCTTTTGCATCCTGCTATGCCACTGAATTTGGTTATTCTAGGAAACTATTCTAATTTAAAAAAATTCTATGTAGAGGTTCATATTTTTTTTCAAATAATGATAATTTCTTTCATTCCTATAAATACCTCTTTTGTTTCTTTCTTTTGCTTGATTGCTGACTGATGTTTTAGTAACTTACTGACCAGGAGTGGTGATACTGGACAACATTGTCTTGTCCTGATTTTGAAAGGAAAGCTTTCATCTCCTCTCCATTCAGTACAATGCTGGCCACTGGGTTATTAGGTGAGGTAAGGTCCTTCTCTAACTTTTTTCTTCAGGGTTTTTATCATGAATGAATGTTATATATTGCCTAAGGCTTTTTCTGCATCAGTCGAGGTGATCATGTGGTTTTTGGCCTCGCTTCTGTTTCTGTGGTGTATTACATTTAATGTGTATGCCTCTGTGGTGTATTACATATTATATATGTTGAACCATCCTTGCATTCATGGGATGAAACTTACTGGGTCATGATATATGATTTTTTTTGATGATTTGTTACATTCTGTTTATCAATTTCATATTGAAGATTTTTATATTTCTGTTCATTAAAGAAGTTGACTTGTAGTTCTCCTTTTTTGGTTGGATCCTAGTCTGGTTTTGGAATCTTTAGATTCCTTGTATGCATTGTGATCTGTCTCTCAAGCTTCTCTGCAGCTTTTATTTTCCTGTCAGTTCCTTACTGATTCCCAGTAAACTACTACTCTTTTTTTTTTTCTTCCTCATGTTGTTTTTCTCCAGTGTCAGGATTCTAGATCCTGCAGAGGCTGGATTGTGCTGCTGCTTAATACTCTGCCATCTCGATTTCCCCTGCAATGGATAACTTGATGCATATACATTTTCATATTGTTTATTGGAGGGTAGCTTCAGGATAAATTCTAGATGGGGCCTGTGTATTTTTGTAAGATGTTTCACCAATTTGCATTCTCCAAACAGTGTAGAAGAATGCCTATTTCTCCAGAATTTCAGGAGTAGAATGTGTTTTTGTTGTTGCATTTTCACTAAGGTAGTGATATCTTGGTGTAGTTTTAATATTAATTTCTCCAATTTTAAGTTAGGTTGAATATCTCATATGTTTTATTCCCATTTTAAACTATCTTTTAGTATGAAATTTGTGTTTGTGTTTTCAGTTTTTTAAAATATAATTTTAAAGAATTTTTTTTTTTTTTGAGACAGGGTCTGACTTTGTAGTTCAGGCTGGCTCTGAGCTCACATCACACAAACTCACATCACAGCAATCCTCCTGCCTCTGCCTCCCGAGTGCTGGGATCACAGGTGTGAGCCACCACACCCAGCACTGTGGTATGTGGTGCTGATTGCTGCTGGGCGTGAGTCTCCACACCCAGTAATGTATGTGGTTACTGGGGATCAAACCCTGGTCCTTGTGCTTGCAAGACAGGTGCCGGAATCACTGAGCTAAGTCCCCGGCCCTAAATAATTTTTTTTTTTAATATAAGGAAGATTTGTGTTTTCTGTTAGTTGTTTTTTGGCTATAAAAGTTTAAAAAAATTTATTCAGTCAGATTTACCACATTTGGAATATTGCTTCTGGATTTGAGTCATAGTTTAAAAAAATTTTCCCAAAACTATACCAAAATTCACTTGCCTTTTCTTCTTGTTTTGTATCGTTTCAGTTTTACTTTTTTTTTTTTTTTTTTGAGACAGGGTCTTGCTTTATTGTTCAGGTTCACCTTGAACTTACTTTTGTAGCCCATGCTAGCCTCTGCCTTCCTAGTGTTGGGATTACAGATGTGAGCTACAACACCAGGCATTGTGGTATGTGGTTACCAGGAATGAAATGCAGGACATTGTGCTTGCGAGGCAGGTGCCAGAATCACTGAGCTAAATCTCTAGCCCTTCATTTTACATTTTGACTTGAACCATTTGGCTTTTATTCTTGTGTCTAGCATAAGTTATGAATCTTAGTTTATCTTTCCTTGAAAGTAATACAAATTTTACTGGCATCTTTATTAAAAAGTTTGTCTTTGTTACATGACTTGAGAGGCCACTTTTGTCATATCCTAAGTGTTTGTTTGCATGTGTATCTATATGGGGCAATAAAAATATAAGGTGAGGGTTTACATTGAAAAAACTTACTACAGTAAAAAACACATTGCCATCAGTCCCTCTCAGAATACCTCTCTAGGGTCATATACTCTTCTCTCATTATTCTTTTCATTTCTGCAGCAGTTCTGGAAGTTTGCTTTCATGAATATCTTTATGAGTTATGAGCCCAATGAGAATGCAGGCTTATAAACACATGAAAATGTGTCCTTTTTCATCTCACTCACCAGATCGGGTACCATATGACTTCTAGCTCTCCCCAAAAATAAAAATGAACATGGTGGGCTGGGGATTTAGCTCAGTGGTTCCGGTGCCTGTCTTGCAAGCGCAAGGGCCCGGGTTCGATCCCCCAGTAACCACATACAATACTGGGTGTGGAGACTCATACCCAGTAGCAATCGGTACCACATACCACAGTTCCAGGCGTGGTGGCTCACGCCTGTAATCCCAGCACTCGGGAGGCAGAGGCAGGAGGATTGCTGTGATGTGAGCTTGAGGCTGAGCTGAGGGCCAGCCTGAACCACAAAGCGAGACCCTGTCTCAAAAAAAATTTTTTTTTTAAAAATAAAAATGAACATGAAAAAGAAACATTTGTATTGACATTGAGGCAACCATGACAGTGCAGCTAAAGAGGATCACCAAAGAGGACTTCAGAACTGCTTTGGAAAACGGCAGGAACCGTGGGATATGTATGTACAAAGAAGAGTATTGAGGAGACTAATGGCAGTGTTTCTTTTACTGTAATAAATCTTACAAATTTAAACATTCTTCATATTTTAAATTTTCACTTTGTATTTCTGAGTACTGTGGTATTCCACCAAAGTCTGCTTGCCTATTTATGTGATAATACTTCACAGGTTTCATTATAGAGGTGCCATACAGTATGTTATTTATTTTTTGTGGGTGTGGTACTGGGGATCGAACCCCAAGATAGGCACAGTACCATTTGATCTATAATCAAGGAAAATAGACTTTTCTGTTGGATGTGTTGATGTTAACTTTTTAATTTTTTGGTGGTCTTAGTGTACTGTTGTGTGACTTGGGAGTTAAAATACTGTTTGTCCTGAGATTCTTCTGAGGTTTTTGAAATAGAATATCATTAGAAGAGTTTGGATTTTTCTTTGTTGTTTTGGCATAATTACAGGTAGTAGTTGTGTGTGTGTGTGTGTGTGTGTGTGTGTGTGTGTATGTGTGTGTATCTTACGGGCTTGATTTCTTTTTCCTCTTCCTCCTACCTCCCTTCCCTTGTGGTGCTGAGGACTGAACCTAGGGTCTTGCCGTAGTAAGCAAAACTCTAAAACTGGCCTTTATACCCATGGCCTTATGGGATTTCTAGTTTATAATCTAAAATATTCTACTCCTGTTTTCAGATTGCTGAAGCTAAAGGAGATGTTTAAGTCTAAGTTTGGATCCATTCCCAAGTTTTATGTTCGAGCACCAGGAAGAGTCAACATAATAGGTATTTCAAAACTTTCTTCTCTTAAATTTCCCTTCTCCTTTATTAAGATCTAAATTTTTGTTAGTATATTTATTCTTAATTTTTCCTTCATACAGAATGTTTCACATATTTGGTGAAAGTATTTCGACAAGATACATTTTTGCATAAGGAACACATTTTATTTTCATCTTTTCCAATACATTCATTAATGTTTTCTAAATCTATATAGTTTTTGAAGTCCAGTAGTTCATATTTTTTTTTTAGAAGATGCCACAAGTCACATTTTTAGATTGTAGTGAGAAATTTTGGTGCTGTCGCTTTTACTCAATGGGTTAAGAAAGTCCCAACCTTATAATTCCCTCTTTTAAAAGTATGGTCCAGGTGTTTCAGGTGAATTTGCCTTTTCTTTGGTTTCTCCTGTGGAATATCTTTGAATTGTACCACCTTAGTAGAAAATTCCAGCTGTTTAACAGTAATGTCTAACATTTTTCTGTCCATCTCATATGAATATAAAATTGATGTAGTTTAAGTTAGATTACATACCATTTTTATTCTTTTTTCATTTAATATAGCATATTTTCTTGTTTCTATAATAGTCATAATTGGTATTTAATAATTTCCAGCTATTGAATATTAAAAATTGATACTCCATAAGTTGCTTAATAATTTTCTTTCATGGCATGTGAGTTATTTCAGTTTATATCACAGCCAGTAATTTGATTTGAAAGGAAATGTTAGTTGAGAACAGCATTAATCGTTTTATCACTTGATTATTTCTGATGAGAGGTTTTTTTTCCCTAGATAGAAGGGCGATGTATGTAGGCTATACAATAAATCCCTTTCATGAGATTTAAATTGCTTGTTTTCCATGAAAAGGATATTGAACTTATTTGCTCATACTTTCCTCAAGTTATTTGAATTTTCAGTAAGACCTTTTGAGACAAATGTTATTATTATTTTAAAGCCATGTGGAACCCTACTTTGCTAGTTTCTAAATTTATTCTAGATCAAGGTGGATTTCAGGAGCCTGTGTATTTCATATGGAAATGTTTACAACAAGTTACACCTGGCTTATTTATCTCTAATTTTTTGAGCTCTATTACAAAGTTATTAGACATTATTGAGGATGTTGTACATGATATTATTTACTGTCTCTTCTTAGAGGATACAAATGATAATTTTTGCCTTGGCTAAGGATGTATGGTCTGTTATAGAAGCCATTAGTGATGTGTGACCATTTAAATATAATTAATTATAAGGAACTAAAACTTAAATTCACTAATAGCAGCCACCTTTCAGTGCTGTGTTAGCACGGACACAGAACTTTTCTAGACTCCAGGACATTTTGTTAGGCTGTGCTGGCTGCTGTAAATGTCGGCTTTGACTGCCCAGAAGGACAGGAAGAGGAGCATCTCTGACCGTGTGAGTCTCTCTCCACTGTGTAGTCTTGAGACGACCTGGGTGTCCAGGTCTCTCTTGGTCCTGAGCATTAGGGAGGCAGTAGGTACTGGCTAAACCTCCAAATGAGGAAGAATTTCTGTCTTATGTGTTTACTGATGTAGGATGTACTTAGTTAATGTTTGAGGAGTTAAACTGAATCTCATCTTGCTTTTAATTCTGTCCTTGGTTTCCTCTGCCCTATTCTTTATGTAGAACACCTCTGTCTCACATCCAGTCCATGCTCAGTATCTCCCAATGTTTAAGATCCTGTTGGACAGACTCTGCCATTGCAGCTGGCCTGACAGTGATGGTGTCCATGCACTCCTTGGTGCACATGAAATTTGTTTTGCATTAAGCAGGATCATTTGCTTTGTGCAATAAATGCAAGGTTTTGGCCTTTGGAAGTTGCTTCACCAAACTGCAGCTTGGCCTCATGCTCTGTTGGAAGAATCTTTTAGGAAATCAACCATATCAGAACTAGCCTTGTGTAAGCTTTTTTCTTCTTTGTAATCCAAAGGCCTCAACTAAAACATAAAGGTCCTTTCTTGCTAGACCCCCTGGGTCACTTTGTCCTGCTGCCCATTTTTAAGACCCTTCTTGGAGAGAAGGTGGAAGAATGCAAAAATTCTCCATGTAAAAATATTTGCCACTGGGCTAGGGATTTAGCTCAGTGGTTCTGGCACCTGTCTTGCAAGCACCAGGGCCCAGGTTTGATCCCCCGGTAATCACATACAATAGTGAGTGTGCAGACTCACGCCCAGCAGCAACCAGTACCACATACCATAGTGCCGGGCATGGTGGCTCATACCTGTAATCCCAGCACTCGGGAGGCAGAGGCAGGAGGATTACTGTGATGTGAGTTTGAGGCTGAGCTCAGGCCCAGCCTGAACTTCAAAGTGAGACCCTGTCTCAAAAGCAAAACAAAACAAAACAAAACAAAACCAAAAAACAAAAACAAACAAACAAACAAACAAACAAAATACTTGCCACCAAAACAAGCCTTAGACCTTTATCTAACATATACTTTGCTGAGGAAAGAGAGAAAGAGTCTTTATTTCTGCTCACAGTGTGCATATTTAGTTATTGTCTTGAGGATTATTTTCAAAGCCCTGCTGTTTTTGTTTCGCCTAACAATTTATCTATCTAGGGAGCTGACCTTTCCCTAAAGGGGGTCTAGAGTCTGCAATTTTCAAAGCAATTTATTTGTGTCTTCTCTTATGATCTCTTGCTTTAACAGTGAAGTCTGTACTACTTTCTAAATACTGCTGGGCCCACTGTACCCTGAGCTAGGTCAGAGGCAGTGCTCAGGACTGAGCAGTGGAAAGTGCTAGATCAGCCATCCAGTTCTCTGCCTTGAGGTGTTTATCTGCAAGAACTGAGTGGTGAACTCCAGTGGAACTACTGAGTGGACATTGGTAGTTTTCTGAGAGGGATCCTGCAAGAGGAGATGATTGTGATAAATCTGTTTTATAGTTGGAAATGACTTTGGATTCCAAGAAAGGTATTTGCGTATGTGTTTCTGAAACTCACTGAGAGACAGGATAGCTAGAAATCAAGGCCCCTGGAATAAGTCCGTTGCTTAGGGAAACTGAATGTAAAAGAGCAGAATGCTGAAGACCAGAGCCTTGAGAGCAAGATCGTTTAATGGAAGAGCAAAGCAAACAGGTCCCAAAGAGAGAGTAAGGATGAAAGGCTGGATGAAGAGGAAGGCCAGGAAAGAACGGTGTATCGCCCGAGGGACAGAACCAATGTAATATAGTCCACCACACGCCGGTTTCCTTTCACACGCAGGTGGAAACTACTTTACCCTCTATCAAGGAGCCTCTTAACCAAGTCCAGTTGACAGCTGAAATGAATGCTCACAAATGGTATCTTGGAATGCAAGGGAGATGCTGAGTCAATAAAAGCATTTTTTCGTGTGGTGTAAACAAGTTGAATGAACACAGAAGACCCACGAGGTTTTACCAGAGGGAGGTCTTCAGTTCATTCTTCCATTCACTGAATCTGTTCTGCGTCTTTTGTGATGCTGACCTGGCATCCCCGCCCTCCAACAGTCCAACAGCAAGTATGATGGTGTTCTAAGCACCTCTGAGCCCTGCAGAGCCCCAGGAGATGGTTAGCGAGGTCCAGGGACAGACGAATCAGGCTGCTGGCCGTGCAAAGGGACCAGGCGTTGAACTCAGGACTTTGTGCATACCAGGCAGGTGTGGTGCCACTGAGCTAAATCTTGGCCCTTGCCCTCTTTTACTTATTTTACATCCATGTAAAATTCCACGTGAACAAAGATGCCTATAGCTGAAGTATTTTTTAAACACTATTTGATCAGTATGTACAGGCTAGATTAGCAGTTACAGGAATGTTATCCTATTCAAACTTGAAGGGGACTGAAGTCTCTTTGGGAAAATTGTAAGTGGTGCCCTCCAGCATCATTAAGTTTTATCCAGAGAAAATGGGATGGGAAGCAAAAACACAAGGGACAAGAGGGAATTTAAACAACTTTTTCTAGAATGGAAAATGAAAACATAAAGAGTAATTGGAATAGTATACAGAACTCTCCTGTATTCACTATCCAGTTTAACTTATCAACTCAAACAATCTTGCTTTATTATGGGGCAAATCATGAGAATTTAAGAAATAGGTGTTTGAATAGGGCAAATGGGAAGGGGTTGCAGTGAGGTAAAGTGAATGGAGAATGCAGAATAGGAAGTTCTAGTAAAAAATCATGAGAGTTGGAACCCAAATTTCATAGGTAGAGACGTTCCAGGTGACGAGAAGATCTACCAGTAGTACTTACTGGTGTGTCAAGGATACAGGTGTAGACACTGGCCCATCAAGTTCAGGTTCTTTGGAGTTCAGAGGATTGAGAAGCTGGGCCCTGTGGGATGGAGACGGGGCGGGAACTTGGTGCTGAGGTCTACGGGAGGAGCAGAGAACTGGTGAAGGTCTGGACAGAAGTGGAGAACACCAGTGCAGGCAGAGGGCCGGGTGAGGAGGACACCCTTCCTGTTGCCAAGGACCACAGAGAGAGAGGGCTGTGCTTCCCTTGGGTCAGGGAGCAGGATCTTCCTGGAAAAGAATTCTTATTCTAGGAGACTTGATGACTGTTTTCTGATTTGAAAAGTGGGAGGTAGTTTTGTAAATGATTCTGATGCAGTTGATTAGTGCATGGGACGAAATGAATGTCAGTCTTTGTTACAAGCATTATTATGGTTTCTTTTAAAATATTGAGGATGGAAAAGTTTTGTTATCCTTCCGTGCCAGCAGTTCCTGCTCCCTCTCTGACCCCCACCCAAGCAGTTTTGTGTTGTTCAATCAATTTTGACAAAGGGAGGAATTGTTCATTCTAAGAAGTCTCAGACGGTGCAGCGGCGGTCTCCCCAACAGAATGAGGGCCTCCCTAGGGCACTCACTCTAGTGGATCAGGATGTGTTTTCTACTTATTTTTATTATTGTCTTCTTAAAGGTAGTTGGGGAGAAGGATAATTTCGAGAACCAGTTCTCCATCAATCATTGTTAATCTTTAAAAAATCTTTATTATCTCATTTTAAGGAGCACATCAATGTAAAACAACATACTTGTTCCTTTTAATATGCAGAATAAAAATATAATTATACAATTGAATCATCTTCTATTAATTTTACATTTCCTGGTTGATTAATTTCTGCCGTAGGAACAATGAGATATAAAAATGTACCAGGAAATAAATGAGCTTATTTAGCCCATTTGCTTGAATTCGTTATTTTGTGTTTAAGCCTTATGAATAACAACATTGAGTTTAAATGGTAACTTGGTATTATGATACATTAGGAAGAAAAATTCCTACTGGTGAGCTGTAGAGGAAGTAGAATAGGAAGGAGAGTGGTTTGTTCCTCGTATATATTGACTTACACACTAAAAGTGCAGACTATATCTTTTTCTCACCTCGTTTTTTTCTCCTATCTCTGCATAACACATCACACATGATCTAGTTGATGGACACCGGTGAAGCCACGGAGATGAACAAAATTCTTAGCTCTAGTGAGCTCACTGTCAGTAAAAGAGAGAGTGCAACTCAGACTACGCTAATATAAGGAAGTGAACTTAAGGCTCAGTTGTTCTTATTTTTATTTACTTATTTGATTACCTAATTAATTTTGGTACCCAAGATCTGACATCAGGACCTGTGCTTGAGAGGTAGGTAGTGGAATCACTGGGCTAAATCCACAGCCCAATTGTTTCTATTTTTTTTTTTTTTTTAAGGTTTTTTGAGACAGGGTCTCCCTTTTGGTTCAGGCTGGTCCTGAGCTCAGCCTCAAACCCACATCACAGCAATCCTCCTGCCTCTGCCTCCCGAGTGCTGGGATTACAGGCATGAGCCACCACGCCCGGCACTGTGGTATGTGGTACTGGTTGCTGCTGGGCGTGAGTCTCCACACCCAGTATTGTATGTGGTCACCGGGGAATCGAACCCGGGTCCTTGCACTTGCAAGACAGGCACCGGAACCACTGAGCTAAATCCCCGGCCCCCAATTGTTTCTATTTTTAAAAAGTCAGTAAAACAGCAACAGTGAAAGGAGACATACTTGTATGATTACTCTCATGGCATAGACTTTGCAAATGATCATTAGAAAGTGGGAAAAGAGGTTAAGGTTAAAAAAAGTCCAAAAATTAACATATACTCATATTTTATGGCTAGCAGTTCCTGGCCCAGATATCTGTAGTTTAAAAAAAAATTGAATATCTCCCTGTCTGTGCTTTTTTTTTCTGTAAAATCCTAGCTTGTCATCAATTTTTATGTTAATTTGATTGAGTTTCTGTTGTTTTATATGCTAGCAGTGATAAAAATTGCTTTTGTTTTGTTGTTTTCCTAGGTGAGCATATAGATTACTGTGGCTATTCTGTTCTTCCCATGGCTGTGGAACAAGATATGTTAATAGCTGTGGAACCTGTGAAAACATATACTCTCCAGCTGGCTAATACAAATCCCTTGTATCCGTGAGTATTTGAGATGCTAATGTATGTGATGTGTGTGTGTGTGTGTGTGTGTGTGTGTGTGTGGGGTTGTGGGTGTGGGTGAAGGTATGCTGGTGTGTTTTTACTTAAATGAACTCCTTAGAAATTATTAAGCCTCAAGTAAATCATAATTTGTTGGTACTTCATGTTGGCACTTAAAGGCATTTAAGGTCATTATTATTCAATATTTATTTATTCGCTTAAGGAACATTTACAGGAGACTTCCCATGTGCTAGCCATTGTCTTAGATACTGGATAACTTGAGGATAAAGGTGGCCTACCATCTGCTGTGGTAACTACCTGTGGCAAAGTCCAGTCAGCTGTCTCTCCCCTGTTACTGCGGGACCTCTGATTCTCCAGACAGCATCTTACCTCAGTATCACTACCTGTTTTACTTCCTATATCCCTCAACAGACTGTAAGCTCTGTGACTGCAGTGACAGTGGCTTCTCTTCTTCTGTGCTTTGACTTTAGTAAAACAGTCTGGTTGTCAGCCTGAGTCAGTGTGACCTATATGAATGCCACTATGAGTACAAGCCCTTCGTCAGATACATGTTTTGCAAATTTTTTTTTTTTTTGAGATAGGGTCTTGCTGTGAAGTTCAGGCTGGCCCTGAGCTCAGCCTCAAACTTACACCACAGCAATCCTCCTGCCTGTGCCTCCCGAGTGCTGGGATTACAGGCATGAGCCATTGTGCCCAGCACTATGGTATGTGGTACTGATTGCTGCTGGGTGTGAGTCTCCATACCCAGTATTGTATGTGATTACCAGGGGATCTAACTGGGCCCTTGCAAAACAGGCACTGGATCCCTGGCCTTTGCAAATATTTTTATCCCGTCTGTGCTTTGGGTTTTCACTTTTCATAGTGCCCTTTGTTGAAGGAAAGTTTTTAGTTTGATGACGTGCCATAGACTTTTCTTTTTCTCAAAGCTTTTACTTTTTAACTACAAATCCATGATCCTGATATTCTTTCCCCATCCTTTCTTCTAAAAGTCATGTAGTTTTAGCACCTATGTTCAGACTTAATAGCAGGAATTGATCTTTGTTCTGTGTTCCTATATTAGTAATTTCTGCACCTCAATCCTTTCTTGTGTTTACAGTTTTTAGGAGCTCCATTTACGTTTGAACTCCCACTAAACCTTAACCACTGTACTATTCTCTTCCTTTCCTTAATGTCTCAGCATGCTTCTTGGTGGTACTTTCTACTCTGTTGTTGATATGTATGTTAGTCATGCCACCCCTGTAAGCTTAGACAATTTTTTTTAGACAGGGTCTTGCCAGCTTGCTAATTTGTTCAGGCTCTAACATATTTTAACTTCCACGGATGGAAGTAGGATAATGTGCTCATGAGCTGGAGTCTGACTGTGTATGCTTGGAGAAGAATGCAGCCTTCCTGAGCCCCCTTCACCCTCTTCCAGCTAGACATGATGCCCCTGCAGCCTCACATCCCGTCTCTGATTAGACTCGCTGCCATTTGACTTTACTACTGTTGGCTAATGACTATGTTCATGTTGCATTGGTAAGATTACAAACTCTTAAAATGCAAGGCCTCTGACTCTTGTTTTTATTTTATTTTGCATGCTTTATACACTGAAGTTGTCAGGGATTAAATATTTTTTGATAGGAATGAAGTATTTATATTGATGAGTTAAATCATGCACACTGGGTGCCTATTTCAATACCTGGCACATAGTTTACCTATCTGTAGGAGATACTTAGTAAATTATGTGAAAAAGTCAGTCTAGGAGACTGGTGTCTACTTGTTTCATTTCTCTCCTTTCATGTTAACCTTTGCTCAATTCAAATATTTTATACTTTGGTTGATTTAGAAATTCATATCTATCTGTCTGTCTACCTATTTTTCATTTGCAAGTGTTTTTTGCTTTACAAAGAATTCACAAAAATATCAGAAAGAATTCACACGTGTCCATAAGATGTATCCTTAATGCGTTATATCAAGAAAGCACACAATGTCCCTCTACTGGAGATATTTATTTTTATCATCTGATTAAAATTGTGTCTGCCAGATTTTTCTTTCATTAAGTTACTGTTTTTTCCTCTTTCCAATCAATCAGTACAGATCTGCTGAGAGAAATACTGAAAGTCTATGCAAACATCTTGTTTCTCATCACATTTTTGTTGTCCAATTGTAACATCTCTTGATTTATTTTTGAAACAGGGAAGGTACTGTTTCTTCTATTATCTACCAGTTGGTACTTTACTATAAGAGCTTTCTCTTGTCCTTCATTTACCTGCTTACTCATTTGTTAATCTATATCAGCACAATTCAGAGAATCTTATATTTTATAATTCATTTGAATAATTGGTTTGCTTGTTACTTTTTCTTAAAGTGTGCGGGTGGTCAGGTTGCATGGGTGGAGAGAGAGTGGGGAAGGCGGACTGTGCGGAGCCCTATTGGAGTTGGGTTGTGCCAGGCTGCAGACCCACAGAGGGCCAAGCATGGGTGTGGTGTGTGTCACTCAGCCAGGACCAGTGTGAGAGAGAAAGGGTTGTGTGTTCTGCTAGAACATAGTGGTTCCCGAGTTTCAGAAAGCGCAGAGAGTCACATGGGGATAGATTAGTCATGGAGGCTGCTACACCTTCTTTGTTAGTGGAAGGTGTTCATTGTTCAGGGTGGGGTAGACTATAAAGTATCTGTGCCAAGTAGATGAAATTGTCACTTTCACAGCCTCGGCACAAGATGGCAGCAGTCAGCCATTGATCATGCGGCTCAAGGCCTATGGATTTAATGACTGGTGCCTTATTTTTGCAGGGACTTCAGTACTAGTGCTACCAACATTCAGATTGACAAAACCAAGCCTCTGTGGCACAACTATTTTCTATGTGGCTTTAAAGGAATTCAGGTAAGTTGCTTGAGAAGGTGTATTTGTCGTCAGCTTTATTTACTCTATTGTTGTCTCCTTTCAATACCAATTGCTATTTCTTTTCTGTTTTGCTGGCTGATGATTCAGAGGGTGAGGAAGGTATGACTACGTGTGGGTGCTGCTCACAGGAGGCAGTAATGACCTTGCAGCTAGCTGGTTGCTCCTAAATGAGACACAGCTGGTTTTTTCTTCTTTGTTTACTGTTGAGGATGCATTTTATTGATATTATGTATGTACTATGTTTAGGATATATAGAATAGGATGTAGCAGAATTTAGAGTTGGACAGAATTTAGAGTTTGGGTTCAGTTCTAGGCGCTGCCCTACTGTGTAACAGTTGTCTAAGTCTCAGAGCTCTCTGTAGAAGGATGTCACTGCTCTCTTGCAATGAGTCGTTGCAAGAATGACAAGTGCTTGGTGATATTGGGCTTTCAGTGCCAGTGACTAATATGTTCCTGCCGCTTGGGGGGGGGGAGGTTAAAAAAGAGATGATAAAATGCAGTGCAGACAGTTTCAAAGGAACATTGAATGACTACCTTGAAAAACTCGAATGTCATGTAGAAGAACAGGAAGATGAAATGTTTCCACTTTGTCTCATAATTAGAACAGCATAGAGGATGGAAACATCAGTATATTCTGTTTTACAGATACTTTTATTTTCCAAGGAGTACTTTGGAAATAGTAACTATGTATAGAATTGTAAGTAAATGACATGGGAAGGTGGATTTTGCATTTGTGAGTCAAAAGCAGAGAAGAATAGGTGTGTATAGAGAGCTGTGTTCCCGATTGCCTTGTAGTCCTTCCTGCAGCATTGCTGTGAATTGTGTAGGGCTCCGGAGTGACCCCGAGGTAGGAAGGGAGTAGGATTGTCTCTGTCATGTAGCCTTGTGCTCCAACTCTGCGGATTTCGTCTTGGAGTTACTAATTCATTTCTTTCTTGTGTGTCTTTCTCCCAGACACGTGGTAATGACTTCTGGGGAAAGTTATTGGCAAGTTTTAAATCTTCAAATCATCTGGCTTGTCGTATGCATTAGTGGGAATTACAGTATTTGGAAGCATTTGCCTGGAAGAGGCAATTTGATCCTTATAACACCAGGCCTTTTTTTGTAGTGTATGGATAACCTGAATAGTGCACATTATTTTGTGTTGCTTTTGAGTCTCTTAGAGCTGTCAGCCACCCTTTCTGGTTGAACAACTTATGTGCAAAAAAGCAGGTTTGTATAATGAACTGTTGGCAAAAAGGGGATTTCAGTGTCATCCTGTTCAGAGACCTTCAAACTCAGATACTAGAGCATTTTGGAGGATAATCTGTTTATATGAAATTGAACATGCTTTCCTTGTGGGATAGAGCTGTTACAGAACCTGGCACGACCCACTTGCTTTTCCGCAAGGGTGGTATGTTTTGATTTAAACATTGCACGCTAAGTTTGTAAGTGAGATTCACGTTCAAGGAACCCGTGGACCGGCTGTTAGTGAAATGTACAGTATGATCTCAGATCACTGCTTTAAACATTTGTCCGATGTTCTGTATGAAAGGGCATTGGCAGCAGCTGTGTCTCAGCTTCTCATTTGTTTGTAATTCTGGAAGGAAATTTTTAGATCACTGAAATCAAGAAGAGAAATACATCCAAACAAGTCTCTTCTTTTGTGGAGCACAAGTTTTGCCAACTAAGATAAAAGGACAAAAATTAAAGGAAAAAAACCCCAGTCTTTTATTTCCAGAGTTTTGTTGTTGCTTGGTCATTCTAACTGGTTTATTGAAGTTTCTCCCTAGAATAATATGTCTGATGAAATACATAAGTAATACAATAGCACTTCATGCTTTGGTCTTGAGTTGTTCAAGCACTTTGTGAAGATGATGGACTTCCTGATGAGTAGGTAGCCTTGGATTTATTTATAATCCTAAACCACAAAGGCTATAATACGACGTTGTCCAAAGCGTCCTAGCCTTCAATATCTGTGTAAGTATATTGGGCTATCCACAGGTGATTTTGGGCTCACCTGTCTGGGGAAATGGAGTCTCCCTGCCTTGTTTGGAGTCTTCCTGCACATTTATGGCCAGGTTCTAATGTGGCTGTCTTTATAGCTACCATATGGCTAAATTGTATCTGTAAACTCTAATAAAAGAAAAAAACCCTGGATTTCCCCAGACAGGTGACTTCTACTAAGTTGTGGTGACAGCTTGCTGGCTTGGGTTTCTAACTGCAGCAGAGGACTTCTCCACTGGGAACCAGTGAGCCTCATGATGAGTGAACCTCATCTCCTGGGTCTGAGGTTTTTTGGTAACTAAATCAGAACTGAGAAAGTTGGGAACTTTTTGAAGTAACACCCTCCGTGGAGACAAAGCCTGTGTAGGGTATGACTTTGAGAATCCTATACGGGGTGTTCACACTGAATTTCACCCACCTTGCTCACCAGTGTGTATTTCTCGTCTGGCTATGACAAGTTGAATTAAAATGGCTTTACATTTTTCCAAATTTGTTCAAATTACAAATTATCTAGAGAAAGAATATTTAAAGTGTTTTTTATAAGGAGATAGCTTTGTGTTGTACTAAGTAAAAAGTTATTTTTAAGTCACCTGACCTTATGGGTAAGAGTGTTAAATCAGACATCTTGTATAGTGCACAGCTAGGGTCTATAGACATCACAAGCAGTTTGTTGATGACTTTTGTTCTCTGGGGAACGGGAGAAGGCTTTGTCACCCCTTGAATCCAACGATTGCTGCTTTTCCTTCCATCCTCAGGAACACTTTGGTCTTACTAACCCAACTGGGATGAACTGCCTGGTGGACGGGAATATCCCACCCAGCTCTGGCCTCTCCAGCTCCAGTGCTTTGGTCTGCTGTGCTGGTCTAGTAACACTCACAGTCCTGGGAATGAAGCTGTCCAAGGTAACTAGCGCTGATCAGTGAACCAGACAGCACCCTCTCTTACCTCAAAATCAGGGTGTCTTCCTTGAAAGAAAAACTGGGCTTTCCTGAAAGGACCGCATGTGGGAGTAGGCACTGTAGCCCTGTGTGTCCATCGGTGCGAGGGAGCTGGTGCCCTCTAGAGAGCGAGTGGACAGTCTCGGTATCGCTGTGTGAAATGGTCTTGAATTAAGTATTGACTTGAATACAAAGATATCTTTTTGAAAAGACAACTTCATTAAGGGAACTGTAGAGTAAGGAATTCCAGGCCTCACAGCTGGACCTGCTTATTTTCACCCACAATCTTAAATCAAAAATCTGACAGGCAGTGGGTAAAAAGGATAAAGAACAGGTAATAAAGCACTGAGCAGTATATCTGTTTATGCCAGTGGGTTAGTCACTGAAATAAACTTAAAAATATATTGCATTGCAAAGAGGAAATGCTTATTCAAAGGAAATATAAATCCTACGAGAGATCAGCTAGTCTTAACTTTACAAGTCCACATAAATCTCTGACTTTGCATTGCAGAGCAGGTGTGCTCAGCCTGCATTAACGCTTTGGTGTTCAGGTTCAAATAAAATGAGTACATAAACCTGAGTACATAAACTATCAAGTTTACAGATGGTGTGGAGCAGACTGGGCACTGGGCAGATTTCAGAGTCAAAAGTCAAACACTTGCTTAGGCTTTCTAAAGCATACTTCAACTTTTAATTTTAAATTCTGTATATAGGCAGAAAGGGAGAATGAAGAAGAGAGCAAAGGCACAGGAGGTAAATTTCTGTACTTGTCACGTATGAGGATATATTAGTGAGTGATGGCTTACTTGAGAGGAATGATAGCTCACTTACTTGTTATTTTAAGAAAAGAAAGGGAGGGAAACAAAGTTGATATGTGAAATGTGCCTGCCCTGATCCTGGCGGTTTGTTCGTTCATATACTTACGTGTCGTTCCATTGTTTACCTGGAGATGTACTAGAGGTGGTCTGACTCTCACCAGGGATGAGCTAAGTGGAGACACAGGTGAGAAAATAGACAGCTATGGTGCATCACGGTAAGTATGCTGTCAGAGCGGATCTCACCTAGACCGAGGAAACTTTTGCACATCCACCAAGTATTCAAGGAGTTGTAGATGTTAGTGAGGAAATGCTGACGGTATCACACTGACAGCATCAGGTAAGCCTGGTGGCAGGTGGCCGGAACACACACTGGAAATGGCTCGAGTAAGAGTGCTGGAGGAACGGAAAGGGCTTGGTAGGGGTGTGCAGTGGGAGGGTCACAGAGGAAGAGTTGAGACACTGGGCATTGGAACCACATTGAGGACTTTGAGCTTTTTAGTATTTGTAGGGAACTAGAGCAGGGCGTGAGCAGGAGAGAACAGAGTCTGTGTCTGTGCGGAGAAAGGTCACTCCTGCTGCACTGTAACAGATAATGGATTCAAGGTACGTCTCAGACTGAATGAGCAGGGCTCAGGCGTTGACTGGGTGTGGGGGTGGGAAGACTGAAGAATCAAGGATTCTCGTCTAGTCTCTGGCGTGGTGTGATCCATGGGAATAAGGAGTGTAGATGGGAACTGGGTTTGTGGGGCAGCTGCAGTGTTGTGTGTCAGGAATCTCTGGGCATCCTGATGGAATCTTTTTGTGTTTAGTTATGAAAAAAAATTGTGAAGATCGAGAGAGAGATCTGGATCTAAGACAGTCAACTTGAGAATCAGTGTGTTTGCAGTTGGGTTTTGAAACCGTAAGAATGGAGACCACCCACAGGTGAAGGTCAGTGGAATAACCAGCAAGAGCAGCACACAGCCCAGTGAGCCGAACATGTGAGGTGTGGGCAGAGAGGGATTCCGCTGAGAGACTGCGGAGTGGTGGAGTGGAGACTTCGCAGGAAACCAGAGACCTGCGCACAGCAAGGCCAGGAGCAGGTGCTTCATGAGACAAATGGCCGTGCCGTCAGCTGCTGCCACATGGCTGAGTGAGACAGGGCCTTTAATACAGCAACAGAGAAGCTGAGCAAAGCTGGGGCAAGAACACAGCCAGGCGTCACGGTGCACGCCTGGAATCCCAGCACTCCGGGAGGCTGAGGCTGGAGGCTGCAGCTTTGAGCCCCAGCCGTGCAACTTAGTCAGACCCTGACTCAATATAAAAATAAAATGTCTGGAATGTAGCTCAGGTGATGGACGCTTCTGGTTTCAGTGACCATTGGCCTCAAAAGCAAAACAGAGTGGAACAAGCTTTGACAAGGACAGTGGAGACAGGAGAGGGTTGAGGAGCCCGTGAGAGGGGAGAGCATGGAAGAGTTTATTGGGTTAGAGAGGTCGGCAGTGCCCGGATGTCTGGAGGGAAGTCTGATGTGCAGGAATTCAGTTCTTTGTTAAGGGTGGGAGGGGAGAGATTTGCTTTAACATGTGTATCTAAAGAAAAAGAGGTAGCTGAGCACCCTCCTGCAACCCCAGCACTCAGAAAGAAGGCTGAGACAGGAGGACCCTCATGAGTCTGAGGCCACCCCGTGGGCTCACTGCTGAGTTCCAGTCCAGTCTCGGCTACAGAATGAGACCCTGTCTACTTGAGCTTTGGGGATTAGTTCTGGCTCTATTTTTTTAAATGAAAAGGGGCAAATAGATCTTTGTTGGTACTGTCTGAGTCCAGTGGGTATAGCACGGAGCACAGTATGTATATTCTAGCCTCCTCCGCTGGTCTGAATTGTATTATGACTCTCACAAGAGCGCTGGCATCCTTGTGTGGAAAGCAATCTGTCCTCCCGGCCCGCAGCCTAATAATGAATCATGATTGAAAGGAAGCCTGTAGTCGGCAGGACTCTAAGCACAGACCCTCAGTGCTATCTGTCCATGTGACGCCTGTGAAAACCAGAGCTTAAGAACTGAAGTGACTTTAGGTGACCTAATTGAAGATGCTCTTTTCCCATTGATGCGTCATTTGGTGCCCTCGTAGGAAATAAAAAGGCACATAGTACACACCCGAAGGAAGTTTAATAGGGAGACCGTTACAGAGGTGTGAGTGGAAGAGCCAGCCAGGAAGGGGCCCTTGTGGCCTAGAAGCTTGGGTTAGAGTGCAGTGTTGTTAGGAACCCGGCAGGACTGGGGAGGAGGAAGGGCACGGAGAAGTGGTACGTGGTGCGGTGGGGTGGGGGGGCGTTGTCCCTGGAGTCTTCCTCCTGTCTCTGTGCGCATGAGGGCAGGGGGCCAGGGCAATGAGGGGCAGCAGCCTCTGAGCCAGGACACAAAGGGCTCCAGAGACTGTATTTTATGTCTCATTAGGTTGCAGACAACAATGACTGCAAATGGGATATGATAAGTAGATGTGGAAACTGTTAATTTATTAATAAAATAGATGCCGCATGTCTGGAACCAAGAAAACAAAGGCTAGTTACAAATATAACCCATAAGCCAGAAGTTATGAATCAGAATGATACTCAAGATACTTCCATGTGCTTTTGGTGAAATAAATACTCATGAAAAAGAAAGGGTAGAGACTTTGGTTTCAAAATATCTAAATAAAGACACATTTGCTCTGTCTCTGTCTTTCACTGGTTCTATTCTTAAAAATCGTCCCCAAACAACAGAGAATATTAAGACAAGGAAGTATAAACGTTGTCTTTGATAAACCAGGGAGACATAAATAACCGTGAGCCAAAGGACACAGAGATGGAAAGTGGATGGAGGACGGTGCATGACTTGGCAGATGGGGAAAGGTCAGAGCCAAGTGGTTGTGGGAGAAGACGGAGGCGGACATAGCTGACTCATGGCCCGGGCTCTGGAAAGCCGAGGGGGAGCAGAGTGGTGGAGGGTGAGTTCCCTTTGGAAAGTTTCCATGAAGGTCAGTTAGACTGTCAAAGCCCCCTTGCCTGGGACCACCTTTCCACATCCATGCAGGAGGCTTTAAAAAACCACCGGAGATCTTCTGGATTTGGGAACAGTGAGCCCTGAGAGGGACAGAACAAGAAATAGATTTGAAACCCAGAGCCTTCGTGGACGTCTGTGCCCAACGGTGGCATTCCCAGTTCCCTCCTGTGGGTCAGCTCCAGCTGGCAGCCTTGCTGTGCCGCGCCCGTTAGGATTGCTGCAGGATCCCTAGCCACCATCCAGAGGGAAACCTGCGGACACCAGCCTTGCCGGCCCCTCTGCTATGAGAGCTCTCCAGCAGCTCCGGGCCCTGACAGAAGCCTGTTTTCAAAGCTTCCAATCAGACTCTTTTTTTTTTTTTTTTTTTTTAAGGTTTTTTGAGACAGGGTCTCGCTTTAGTGGTTTAGGCTGGCCCTGAGCTCAGCCTCAAACTCACATCACAATCCTCCTGCCTCTGCCTCCCGAGTGCTGGGATGACAGGCGTGAGCCACCACACCCGGCACTGTGGTATGTGGTACTGGTTGCTGCTGGGTGTGGGGTCTCCACACCCAGTATTGTTATGTGGTTACCGGGGAATCGAACCTGGGCCCTTGCGCTTGTAAGACAGGTGCCGGAACCACTGAGCTAACTCCCCGGCCCCTCCAATCAGACTCTTAGAGACTCACTCTTAATTATGACAGGGTATCAAAGCATAATCAGAGATTAGAGGAAAGCCTCCAAAATGCAAGAAACAAAGGAAAAACAAATTCAGGAAACAGACAATTCTGAGAGTAGAAGAATACTAGTTCAAAGAAGACATGATGTTCTCAGAGATGAAAGATGTTAATCTTTAGAAAAAAATGGGATGTAATTTTAAGAAAAACAATAGACAGTAAGATAGAATGTGTAGAGATTAAACATAGGGTAGCTGAAACAAAAGTTTAATCAAAGGACTGGGAGAGCCAATTAAAAAGTGGAGCAAAGAGATAGAAAATTAGAGAAAAGGAGAACTGATGGATCAATTCCAGAAAATCTCCAACTAGCTAGGACAGCAAGAGAGAACAGTCATTAAAAAATTAATTTTGAAAAAATAGTATTTCTTCAAAGTGAAGATGTGAACTCTCAGATTGAAAGGGCCCATTGCCTTTTGCATAATAAGTGAAAAAGGCCTAATCAAAGCAAATCATCTGGGAATTTTGAAACTCAAGTGTCAATAGAAAAGCCAATGGAGAAGACAGAAAAGAACGGAAAGAACATGATCAAAGGATCAGGAATGAAAACTAATTTTAAAAAAATATTGATGGTGGTTCCGGCGCCTGTCTCGCAAGCGCAAGGACCCGGGTTCGATTCCCCGGTAACCACATAACAATACTGGGTGTGGAGACCCACGCCCAGCAGCAATCAGTACCACATCCACAGTGCCGGGCGTGCTGGCTCACGCCTGTCATCCCAGCACTCGGGAGGCAGAGGCAGGAGGATTGTGATGTGAGTTGGAGGCTGAGCTCAGGGCCAGCCTGAACCACAAAGCGAGACCCTGTCTCCAAAAACCTAAAAAAAAAAAAAAAATATTGATGGGAGACCAGACAATGGAAGAAAGTCTTCAAAATACCATTGAATTGCATCTTAGAATATCTGTTTAAATGAGCTAATCAAATGGGGATAGAATAAAATGTTTTCAACATGTGGAGTAAAAGTAGGAGGCTGTAGCTCACCAGAACTGGGGAGTAACCCACTAAAGAAGGTGACATGGGGACCAGGGAATGGCAAGTCCGGGGCAGGATGGAGGAGCCGGCTATTGCAGAAGGAAAGACCAGCTCAAAAGCGCCACACCCATTTGGCAAACAGTGCGGGTTAGAACAGGAAGAGGTAGGGGAAGAGACAGAACTATAAGTCTTAGGAGCTAAGAAAACACGACGGAAAAGTCTAACTCAGCCCTGTGGAAGGCTGACTGTGAGTGACATTGCACAGCTGCTGTAGGGTGTAGGGAGACCTAGCTCAAAAACTAAACACTCAAGGAAGCAAAGCAATTATTAAATAGAGGAAAAGTTTGAAAGATAATACCAGAGCAAAAATCATTTTCCAGCATTTGGCTCACGTGAACAATGGTCTCAGTAATGAACACACCAGGTAAGGTGTTAAACCAATTTTTTTGCCTAACTTTGAGCAAGAGGGAGTGCAAGGGGAAAGCTGTCCGTCTGTTAGACACCAGCGTCCCCACTTGTGCCACCTGTGTGCAATAGACGAGTCTAAAGTGGGGCCCACAGCAGTCAGCGTCTTCCTCAGAGTATGGGCGTTTCACAGCAAGAGTGGGGTTGGATGCGTTTGCCGGCATATACACGCCTGGGCTGGGGCTCAGGCTCGGGCTCGGGGAAGGGAGGACGAGGACTGGGACCACCTTGATTACTGTCCTAGGCCCTTACTTCCATGTGCTTTTTAGATGATATGCACGGATCTTTCCTAAAATAAAAGGAGAGAATAAACATCACCAGGGTGTGGGGACCATATTAGGGGAACTGGAAGCTGAAGGGCTGAGAGGGACTCAGAATAGAGGCCTGGGACACCATGACAGAAAGGCCCAGGAGAAGTTGCCGATGGGTTTGGGTGAGAGAGTCCGAGAAAGACAGGTAGGTAACTTGTATTTCATGGCAGCAGCATATTCCCAAAGTCAGACCACCTACATGAAATCATCAAACTGGGGCCCATTTCTGGTTAGTTTAAAGAGCTAAAAGTGTACTGCATTATTTCTTGAAAACCCCACATTTCCCACCATGTTATAAAAATGCAATGAGGGCCGGGGAGTTAGCTCAGTGGTTCCGGCGCCTGTCTTGCAAGCGCAAGGGCCCGGGTTCAATTCCCCGGTAACCACATACCTATACTGGGCGTGGAGACTCACGCCCAGCAGCAACCAGTACCACATACCACAGTGCCGGGCGCGGTGGCTCACGGCTGTAATCCCAGCACTCGGGAGGCAGAGGCAGGAGGATTGCTGTGATGTGAGTTTGAGGCTGAGCTCAGGGCCAGCCTGAACCACAAAGTGAAACCCTGTCTCAAAAAAAACCTTAAAAAAAAAAATGCAATGAAATTTCTTTGGAGCAACACAGAAACCATATGAAAAGCACACTGGTTGTCTTGCCTATCAGCGAAAAAGGTTGACAAGTAGCTACCTTACATAGTAATCCCTGTGCATCTTCTTGATGCCTAGCCTCTCTGAACTTTGCTCGCTCTTTTGTTACTGACACTATATGGAGCTTTTAGGATGTGAATATATATTTCACTACAGAAACAGCGTTTGAAGACTTTAGTGATGAGAGATACAAACATTCTGTGAAACCTGAGGATTAAAAATGCAGATGTGTCCCACTAGGAAAATGTTAGTTGCTGGAGTGTTCTGCAAGGATCCTGTTACCTTTGGATACAGGCTGCTCTAGACTAGTGGTGGCGAACCAGTGGCGTATGTGCTCTTGTGACTTTCCTTAAGAACAGAAGATGTTAGTGCAGAGCTATCTTTTCTAAACTAAAACCTCAGTATCCAGGTTTCATCGCAGTGTTGGCACTTTGCAGTACATGAGTGGCTTTGGTCTGCATTTGGTGCTGAAAGGTTCACTGTCTGTGACCTGGACTGTTTCTAGGTTTTAACCTGTTCCTGGAGTGTCCTGGGAGCCAAGGACGAAGGATGAAGTGTTCTCAGGCTGGTGCAGATAGCTGACTGACCTTGGAAACAGGCCACAGGGAGCAAGACAGCATGTGAGCCTGGCTCCCCCAGATCCCTCCCTCTGCCGGCCTGGACTGGGACTGGGTATTGAATTTATGATACTGTGGATTGAGCAAGGGATGTTTGAAAGACCCACTTTGGAGGAGTAGGGTGTCGGGTTAACTTCATGGTGGAACATGCCTGCAGTCCCAGAGCTGTGGGAGGCTGAGGCAGGAGGATTGAATGTTTGAGCCCAGCCTGGGAGACTGTTGACTTAACAAGATCCTGTCTCAAAGAAAAAGGTATATAATCGACCTGCTTCCCTGTACTGATGCTTGGGAGGAGAAGGCTGAGATAACCTTCAGGGGACAGCGGGGTGGGATGACTCTGTGTGTGTCTTTGGTGTCATATCACCAACAGTGACGTGAGTCTGAGCATCCCAAATGCCAGCTGGACAGGAAACCTTCCATTGAGGGTTGCAGGGTCCCAAGGAACCTGGGGACAATGTAGTTGGCATCAAGAGTCCTGTTGCTCACTGGGGAGCTGCGGTGATAGAAATGGAATGGATGACTTCCCGGGTTCCCAGGGTGCCTCCCAGAGAAGCTGGGCTCGGCAGCCACAGTATGGGTGCCTCCAGTCCTAGAGCAGTGAGCTACTGACGTGCAGAGTGCTGCTCTGTGCCAGGCATTGCTCCAGACACCACTGACACACAATACACAAGACTGTGCCATTCCCATGTTGGTGGCTGTGGTAGGAGATGGGTCATGATCAGGGGTTCTTGAGTTTATTCATACAAATAAACATATAATCTAACTTTCCCATGGGCTGTGAAGTTGGGCAGGCTGCATAAGGGGGACTACTGCATTAGCGATGGAGAAATCCCCTCCAAGCAGGGACGTTTGAAGAGAGAGGGTTGTGAGGTGCGGGATGAGGGAGGTCTGAGGCCCTGTGGGGTGGAGTCTTTTTTGTCTCTCTCTCACGACTGAACGTCTTATTGAGCAAGATCTGCTTCACACGAGCCGTGTCACTGAAGGAAGGCGCACCGTCCTGTCTGCTTCCCACACCAGCAAGGGAGGCAAGGATATTAGACACGAGCGGAAAGTTCAATGCCCTTGTGGCGGTTCAATGCCTAGAGTGGGTCCCGACTGAAGATTTGTTAATTGAGTATCCATCTCATGCAAGGTGTGGAGTGTTTCACATGTGGGAGGAGAGGGGGGTTGAAGTACGGGCTCCTCGGTGAGTTACGGAGTGGATTCCAAGTCAATGGTGAAGCCTGAGAGCATCTGAAAGGAAGGGAAGGAAGCCTGCATCTCACAAAAGCCCCAACGGGGCCTGAGGCAACCAAGTAGAGGAGACCCACAGTCCGCGGAGCCAGACCTCAGAGTGAGGACTCGGCTGAGGCCTAGTGGTTCTCATGCAGCCTCATGAAGTTCTTTGAAAAACTTATTTGACTACAGGGATGTGTTCTAGCTGCTCAAGTCCCTGAACAGATTTAGTTAACTCAATTTCAAGGGCAAATGAGTTGTATAGATGGGTTGATGCTCTTTTCAGAGAAAAGTTTTTGAGGCTTGAAATTCATACCATGCAGGGGAGCCCTGCTGTTCAGGAGTAGAGTAAGTGGAATGCTCCAAGTTCTGAGCCAAAGACATCCACATTTTCACTTTCTTAGGTTGACAAGGGCTGTTTCTTTGCGAAAGTTTATGTATATATTTAAGAAAAATCTTTTTCATATAGCTAAATTTAAGTGAAATATTTCTTGGCCTTCGGAATGAGACCTTGTGTTTGAGAAGTGAAGCCATGTCTACACTGTAAGCCATAAAAGAATCTCACAGTCATACAAAGTTTAAAGTATAATTTCAGTGTTTTAATAGCAGTCTGCTACACTCTGTAAGAAAAATCAGAAACCAATTTGCACTGTCACTAATTATTATGGTTAGAAGTCCATACAACGGCATTGTTTCAGTTTGCGTGGAATAACAGAAACCTCATCCATATAATAGTTAAGGAAAATAGTAGTTTAAAACATTCTGGCCAGATGTTGCCTGCTAATGAACTGCAGCAGCTGGCTCCTAGGAAGTTGGTAAATCCAGAATGCAGTCTTTGAAAGGGATCTCTTAATTAAGTGGTGAACATGGACCAAAGCCATGTACTCCCTGGTACAGAAACCAGGGAGCTTCAGCGTTAGCCTTGGGTGGCCCACGTTTAAATGTCTGAAATTTTAAATTAATAAGGTAAATGCAGGACCATTTACGTAATCTTATTGATTAGAAAAGAACCCCTCTTTTTCTCCTCAGTTATGTGGGATGGTGTTTGTATCTCTGGCTGTATTTTTTTTAAAGTATAAGATCAGAGACTGAATCTTTTACTTAATGATTTTGAATAACTTGGGTTCGCTTGGGTGATGTGACTGAGCTAGTTGATTGCAGATTAGAAGTCTTGCTCTGCACAGATTATTTAGGTCACCTTTGTTTTTTTCCATTTCCTTCCCAAGGCTAAATGTATGTTTACCTTCAGAATAAACGAAGGCAAACCAGACTAATTAAGGAGCAGCAGATTGAAGGAGTATGGGTCCCTGTCTCCAAGTGTTTGCAAATGAAAATACTGTTGCCATGAAAACATATGTATGCCAGGCTGTATTTTGAGTTTTGTTGTGATCTGTAGGTCCTTATCCTTAAAAATTCACTGCACTGTGAGGTCTCCAAACTTGGACTTGTACCCAGAAATGAAGTGAAATACCCAGTATTTAAAGAATTCACCAGAACAATGCAGGTGATATTAAGCACACCATATATGTCCGTAGCTCTTACCTACCATATTGACTGTGCAGACTGTAAATAACTAAAAGATGAAAATAGAAGGATCAGTAATCCTTGTCACCCTCAGAATGCCATTATCTCTTTCCACACTCTGTTACCCGGAGGCGATGGGACCCCCACATTGATATTTCCTGACTGATACTTCTGCAGGAGGAGAGAAAAGGCTATCGAGGCCTGTCCTCCTCTGTTTACAGTTTCACCTGTAACTGGTAATGTCCTCCCTATGCTTTAGGTTCTGTTTCTAAAATGAGAGTGATATTAGCTCTTCCTTTAACTTCTCCAGAGAGGAAAGGCCCAGGGACTGATACAGATCTTCAGGTCACAGCCCACGGCCCACTGAGGCACATCCAGAGTGTGCCTCTCCCTCTCCATCTGTCTCTCAAGCCGTTCACACCGAGAAGCCAAATGAACTGTCACATGGATGGACACTGGCATGGGCCTCAGCCCCTCTCTCACATCTTTCTTGACTTTTTGCAGTAAGAACTCTTGCTATGCTACTCGTCTGTCGGATGTTGCAAATCTCCACCCCCTCCTCAAACCAATTTTTCTTACTTCTTTTAAAATAGTACTTCTGAGGCACATGTCACTGCCATGAGATCACTGTATCTGTGTTCAGTTTTATCTTCCTTAAGTTGAAAATATTCAACATCCTTTGATTTTGTTTGAAGTAAAGTAGTTACTCTCAAACTCACTTGCTGGTCTCAAAGATCGAAGTTGAGATTTCTCAGGAGCAACCACCTGTTGGTTTAAGAGTGCCCCAGAGCACTTCGGGCTCCCGCGCGTTCGTCCTGGTGTCTTCAGAAGCTTGCGCAGAAGAGTCCAAATTGTGACTGGTTTGTACTGTAAACAGGAGTGTCACTACGGTGTACACTTTTGATCATGAATGATGCAGCTTAGTGTCTGTTTGGTGCTTAGATCCATGTGTGAGCCCACTGGAGTCAGAGCAGTGAGTCCTCGACCACGATGCCTGGAGCCAGCTCCAGGATCACCTATTTAGAGCTGTGGACTCTGTGTATTATCAAGTAATTTTGACAGATTTCACTTTTGTTGCCCCATCTTCCTCTTAAGGACTGCGAACACCATGCATTGTCAGCAGCAAAACTACTACAGAAAACTTGGAGGGTCTGGGTGGGTTGGTTCCAGTTTACACAGCACTTCCAGGGTTGGGCAGCCACAGGGGATGGAGAGCGTGGTTGCCTCTACTCGTTAAGGGGACATATATCCACTAAGAACAAGCAAGGGCAGCCAGTCCAGCAAACAATAACCTTAACAACTTGTTCCCCTGAAAAATGAGATGTTTGTATCATTTTTTAATGGATATCTTTAAAATGAAGCAATAGGGCTGGGGCTGTAGCTCAGTGGTGTTGCACCTGCCTGGCAAGCACAAGGTAGTGAATTCATCCTTGAGTGCTAAGAGAAAAAAACAAACAAACAAACAAACTGATGCACTTGTCTTCTAGGAGAATACATTTTTCTTCCCCCTGGGAAACTGCAGGACTGCAGAGAAGAGCTGGTCTGAATTCTGTCTCTGTCATCCTCTAGGCTTGTCTGGGAAGGGTATCTCTTACTGTTTCTCGGTCTGATTTTCCTCACTAGTAAACAAATTTGGACCGTTAGAAGTCTTTGAAGTCCATTTTACTTAAGATTCTGTGACCAAAGAGGTAAAACAACACTGAAGACTACAGTGGACCCTTGACTTACGAACTTTATTCATCCCTAAGGGCTGGCTGTAATTCAAGTTGGTTAGTTGCCTTCAATGTTGCTCTCATACGTACAGGCAGATCTCCGTGTCCTTAGAGAGACACGGGCCTGGGGTTTCTCAGTTAACCTCACACAAGAAAGGAAGCTGTCATGTCCTTCTAGGACTCTTTACAGGTTAAATCTGTGGCTGAGACCATCTGGAAGCACAACAGCCAGCATTTGAGGCACAATTCGAGACTTTGTTGTAAAGATAAAACTAAAATGCTAGTCGTGAGCCAAGCTATTCACATGTCAGGCCAGTCGTAACTCGAGGGTCCACTGTATGTTTTGAATTACATAATGATAGACTCATGTTTATATGTAAACCTTCTTATGGATTTTTCAAGATTGTATATCTAATTGTAAATAAAACAAAAACACAAAAGCTTATACAGTTTTAACAAAATTGAAACACCCCGGGTGTAAAATACTTGCTAGTAGTGCAGTCATTTCACATGAATATTGTTGATTCCACCTCCTGGAAAATACTTGCTACCTTTCATGTTTTCTTTGCTCACAATGACTTCTTTTAATCCAGTGAATAATGAGAAATTAATTGGTCAAACTTAGTTTTAAAATCTCAGTGCCCGCTAGATGGCACTATCAGGGCAACCACACACTTTTCATCGACCACACATATTTTTACTTCTGGGCAGTGTGCTCCTAGTTTTAATTAAAATAAATGAAGAAGTAAAAAGAGAAGAGAGCACAAAAGGACTCAAAAAGTGAGGGTGTGAGTACTGAGAGGGAAACCCAGCTTCCCATGACTCTAAGGACAGAGTGAAATTCTGTACACAATAAATCACTCAGGAGTTTCAAAGCTGTCCTGAGTATTTCCTGCCGCTAACATTAACTGCATTTATGAATACGATGCAGAATAATTAAATTAAAATTGGTTAACATATGCATCACCTCAAATACTTAGGGAATATTCAGATGCTTAGAAATGCTGTTTTAAATGTACAGTCTTCAAGTTAATGAAATTTAAATTCAATAAATATATTTCCACATGAATGTAATGCTGGAAGTTTAACACTCGGGTATGCCATTACTATCAGCTTTAATGCCATTTGTAATGAATATGCACTCATTAAAATGTTTTGCAACAATAAAAAAGCTAATTATATTGACCTAATTTGCAAATACCCACATCCCTTGAAATGGTTGCATTTATTATCTTTGAAAAACAGTTTAAGAAAGTTGCATTTATCTGATTTTTTGTTTCTGAAATTTAATTTTAGTCTTTATAGATATAATTTTTATTTTCTCTTCTGAGAATTTTTCTATTAAAATTTTACTAGCTTACTTTCTTAAAAGCACATTGAGCAATTTGTAAGTATTATATTTTTTCAGAGTTGGGAAGCCTTGTAGTCAGTATATTGTGATTTTTTTTCTGCCTCAGTTATTCTGAGGCCTTTGAAGATTGTAAACGTAAGAGATGAGGTAGTCAGATCTTAGCTGATAATGCCAAAGGACAATGCTAGAACAATAATACAGTTTTGAAACATTTTAGTGAATTCATTGCTGGTAATATTTACTCTTATCTAATGAATAGTATAGGTACACTATACATTGTGATCCCCCAAATCAATGACCAAGCAAAGGAAGTTTTTACAAATGAAGTTTTCCTTGGTTATTGCATAGACCAACTACTTCAGATGCATTATTGGAGATGAATTAGGGTTGGATTGTATAGATATAGCTTCTTAATCTTAATAATAGCAGAACTGGCAAATGATCAGGAAATAGCAAAACAGCTAGGCTTGAAGATAAAGACCACACAAGATAGAAACAACAAGAGTTACATATTTCAGGTTACAGAGTACAGTATGTGGGAGAAGCAGAACTGTGGAGTCCAGCAGACCTTGGCTCATGGCCTCAAGAACTGTATGACCTCGTGTGCATTACTCAGTCTCTCCAAGTATGTGCCTTTATCTTAAAATGGGACAATCACATTTCCTTGGTGAGCTTGTAAAGATAACGTGTCTAAAGTGCAGGGCCTAACTCCCAGCATGTTGTAATGAGCTTATGGTCAGGAGAATAACGTTATAAAAAGGTGATGGTGATAAGATCTGCAGTTCTCATTTGGGTTATTACAAGGTAGATTCCTTTGCAGGCGAGGCATTTCTGCGTCACTTGAAAATGAGAAGGCCAGTGTCACTGGAAGCCTTTTTGTTTGCACCAAAATGGGTTAGGCAGTACAAAGAGCTTTACTTTTCTTTGTTCCTTTATTTAGCACTGTTTATTGTTGTAGATTTGGCGCTGCGGCTGTGAAGTAGGCAAGGAGCTTGAATTCCTGACGGAGAGACAGGGCGGGCTCCCAAGCGGATGGGCGCGTGCCCTGTGCAGAGTTGGTTTATCTGAGGAGGATGAAGCCTGACAGAGAGGAAGAATGGCCTCGACCCAGACTACTGTCAGTTAGCTGATGAAGGCAGAGAACGAAAGGAGGGAGAAAATATTCCCAGCTTAAAAAACCTGGGCAATATGTGGGGAGCTGGTGACATGAGGATGTAGGAGGTGACATTTAATGCTAAGTGTGCTAGCAAACATTTAGTAGCTGTTTTGAACTTTCTTCTCTGATGGACTCCACCCTGCTGTTGCAGAGTTTTCTGGGACTGTCAAGAGACTTCTCCAAGTCTCTTCGGAGACTTGTGCTGAGAGCACTCAGGTCAGCGCAGGCTTCTCTCTCCTTCCTGTGGGATGAAAGTAGTCAGCAGGGATAGTAGTTTGGGGAGCCGTCTGCATTTCTGAACTGTAATCTAGTGGCTTTCCAAACTCTGTTGTGCTTTCCAGGATTCAGGGGGTGAACACTGTGCAGGAGTCCCCTTCCTCACACAGCAAGGGCATCAAAGACAGCCATTATTAGGCGATAGCATTAGCATCCAGAGGGAAAAACCAAAATCCAACAGGAAAAATTGTGCCTCTTGGGCTTTCCAGTCAAATTATGTAGTAAAACTCTGTCCTGGGAGGCTTCTGTCCCAAAAGCTGGCTGGAGGGAACCCCCGATCTCTGCCTGTAGCTAGCGTTTGCTTCACAGATGCTCCAGTTGTCTTGAGTTGCCTCGTTGTCGTGATAAATCTCATCCTGTTGTCCAGTGCAGTTCACTATATGCTTTCAGTTCTCCCCTCACAACTCCACCGTGTGTCTCTGGGCACTGTTCCACTGTGTGACAAGAGCGTCCGTAATGAATCACTACTATAAGTAACATGTAAGCCAGACTTCCCACTGCTTTTCTTTTTAATTGTCTTCAAAAGTTAATCTCTTAAGGAATGAGTCTTTCCCAGTAGGGATGATTTGTTTTCTAGGTTTTTGAGTGGCAAAATTAACATTCCCTAAAATTCGTTCCACATGGGCAGACTCCGCCTCCGTCAGGGTCCTGTTTGGTTTCAGTTCACACGGTGAGCAGTGGTTCAGAACCTCTGCTGAGCGCAGTGCACCCTGGGTTGTGTCAGTGCCAGTCTGGCCTCCCAGCACACAGGAGGGCTGGCTTGTTTTGGGGATCACTTTCAAATGACAGGTTTTAACAAGCACCACCCAGGTTACTCTTTGATCAATATGCTGATTTAATTCTTTTAAGTATGCAAATAAAATAGGATTGTTTCAAAGATCTTGGGTAATATCCCACATCAGAAGCCATGCTGGCTATGCTTGTTAATTTGGACTGTGTTTATTGAAATCAAGTGGAAGCAGAGGCTGTGGACTGGATGTGTGGTCATCAAAGCCTGCGATCTCCTGTAATTTAAGTAAGTCCCAGGGAAGGTAGAACTAGTCACGATTCCTGTGGTTATTCAGAGAAGAACTGATTCAGGATTTTTCTGATAAAATTATGTTACTGCTTTGTAAGTTATATTTTAAAAATTCAAGCAATCAGGACATTATGTACTGTAAAGGACTTCCTTGGAAATAGATAACAATGCTTCTATTATTATTATTATTATTGTTATTATTATTATTATTTTAGTTTTTTGAGACAGGGTCTGGCTTTATAGTTCAGGCTAAGCTCGCTATGTAGCTCGGACTAGCCTCGAACTCAGCAATTCTCCTACCTCTGCCTCCCAAGTACTGGGATTACAAATGTGAGCCACCATGCCTGGCATTGTGATATGTGGTACTTGGGGTTGAGTTTGGGATCTTGCACTTGCCAGACAGACTCCAGAACCACTGAGCTAAATCCCCAGCCACTTCTATTAATTTTTATAATTTTGGTTTTATTTAAATTTATTTTCATGACAAAATGTTATGACTGTGGTCAGATTTTATAAATATTTTATTTCTTTAATTAAGGTGGTGAGTCTTAAATTTAGTGATAAAAATTTTGTATAAGTTGGAAAAGGACATATGATAATAAAGCAAAAGTTGTATCAGAAAGATTTAAAAAGTACAAATTTCCTGTAGGAACAACTCACAGAAACCTGTGTTTTAATGCAGGACGCATTTTATCAGGAGGTTTCCATTGATTTGATCCAGTGTCTGGGATAAAACTATGACTTATTCATATGTTTTAGTGTTTCTCTTTTTTCTTTTCCTCATTTGTTTGCTCATACACGTGTACAAACCATCAAATGCCTTGGCCACGTAAAACAAATTTCAAACATACCTGAGTTGTCCAAGGACAAGCAGCGAACACTGTAAATATTTTGTTCCATTTGGTTTATCTCCTTTTTCCTGAACCATCCAAGAGGTAACTGCAGACTTGGCCTCTAAATGCTTTAGCGTGTGTCTCGTTATCCTGGACACCCTCAGCATAAGCGCGGCGTGGTGTGACGTTTGAGAGTCTACCACTGCGCTCTATGATTACCTCACACGTGGCCCACATTCACATTTCCCAGTTGCCTCAATGATAATTCCTTTCTAGCTGTTTTTTTCCTGTCTTTTACAGTTTTTCAGATACAGAATTTACACAGGGAGCAGTTTTCGGTTTAACTGTCGTGTTTCTGTAGTTCCCTTTATCACAGCACAGTTCCTTGGCCTTTTTTGTCATTGGTGATGTTGACATTTTCTAAAGAATACAAACCTTTTTTGGGTCAAATTTCTTCAACTTGAGAGTTGTCAATAAATTCCAGTCTTTATTACTGGGTTGAGACTAACTTCCCCCCAAAATATTATAACAAACAACCTTCTCATTGAATCATATCATATGGCTTCTGTTTCTTCAATTGTACTTGTTCCTCTTCTTATTCTTTATACAAAGATAAGTAGAGATTTGCTGATTCTGAAAAAGACTGCCTGTGTTTAAGTATGTGATACAAATTTCCTTTTAGAAAGGTGAGCTTTCTGTTACAACAGGTATGAAGCAATTGATCAAAAATGACAGAAATGCTGTGTTCTGCTAAATATACTTTGTACGAGGCTCAATCCATACTTGTGGAGTGAATCAAAATACTGATGACTAAAAATAATAGCAAATTCTCAAGATTTTTCAAGGAATGAAGAAAATTCCTCATTGTTACACTGTGCTTTACTATTTTTATGCTTTCTTCCATTGCTGTGTTTAGGAAACAAAATGTACTCAGCTTGGAATAAACTGTTTGAGATGTCTAACATAAAAATAACCAAAGCAAATGTAATTTTAAGCTGTCACTGTGGGCACAGGTCACATGTTTCGCTCACAGTGACCCAGGTTTTGTATATATCACATTTCAGTGTAATGCCACGGGCAGAGGCCAAGGAGAGTACCGGGCAACACGAATTTGGTTTGTCTCACAAATATTTACATGTCTCTGTATCTTTAACTACTGTAATCTTTGAAGGGGTTGATACTAGCCAGGTTTAATTCTCTAGAGCTTCACGTTGGGGTAGACGAAGTTGATCAGCAGGACATGTAGCTGTAGAAATAGCCTGCAGCTGGCTTGCTGAGTGTCGGGCGCACACCCGGGCTTCCGCGAGAGCAGGTGGTCTTAAGAGTCCCCTGACCCGGGCACACGGCTGCCCATCTTCCGTTCTTTCTTATGTGTCTTACAGATCTTTTGTTTCTTTTCTGGTGGGTGGTGTTGATAGAAGTTCAGGACTGCCAATTGATCTTGTTAAGTTTCTCTGGTCATATAGTTAGTAAAAAAAAAAAAAAAAAAAAAAGACAGAGGTCACCACACCTACCTGGCAAGTGCAGGTCCTGAGTTTGATCTCTGGTACTGAAACAAAAACCAGAAAAGAAAAGAGTGGTTGTTTTGTCTGGCCCAGAGCTATCCGCACGTTTGCCTTTGATGCTTGCCATGCTTTCTGGGGCTGCAGCTCAAGTCTGGATCTGGAGTCGGTTTAAGGAATCCCCTTTCTTTGACTAAAGCATCAGCTGTAGGACAGCACTGTGACCCCCTAACTTCTCATTTTGGATTGCAAAGGTGTTTTCCTCTCGCGCTATTATGGTTTCAATCTGAAATGACCCTCAGAAGTCTCACATGTTCAGAGGTGTGGCTTTGGAAGGTGCCTGGACCACAACAGAGGCACTATACTCACCAGTGGGTCGATCCATGGATGAGGGCACTGATCATGGTGTTAGGAAGTGGGGCTCGCTGGGTCTCTGGGTGTGACCTGGAAGGATGTATTCTACTCCCCAGGGTCTCTCTTCCCTGTTACCCTACTTCCTGGCTGCCATGAGGTGAGCAGCCATGCCTTTTGCCCTGCCTTTCTACCGTGATGTTTTTATCTTGGAGCTAGGCATAGACTGAATCCCTTGACCATAAACCAGAAATCCCCCCTTGCGCAGTACTGGGGATCAAACTCGGGACCGTGCCCTAGCCAGGCAGGCATAGTTCTCTGAACCAACTTAAACCTCTCCTTCTTTAAGTGACGAGTGCCTTGTCCTGAGAAGGAACAGGAAGCTAACTGATACAAGGCCAGAGCAAGGCTTTCAGTCACAGAGACTAACTTTTGAAATCTTTGGATCTCCCGTGACCCAAATTTCAGCTGGTGTGGATCAGGCAGTCTGATGCCTAACCGAATTTAAAAAGGGAGTCTCATTTGCAGCATGATATTTTCCTGGTGGTAACATTAATAATAATAATTTTTATTTTTAACTTACCAACTTGAAATGTTAGCTTTACAGTTAGGCTTGATCAGAAGATTTAATCATTTATCCACCTTTAGAAAGGAGTTCGGTTTCCAGTAGTGCTGTCTTCCTCCTCTGTCCTGTGAGTAGTTTGGCATCTGTTCCACACCGGTGGTGAAAATGTCTGTAGGCCTTTGTGCCAGATTCTGGTTCCTTCTAGCTGGTAACGTGTTCCAAACAGCTGCATCAGTAGCTTTCTTTGTTCATGTGGTGATGAAGTCTGTCCTTCATAGGCCCCACATTAGAATCCACTTCTTACTGTCTCATGTAAGGAGTCACCACACAGGGAGACGGTGATGGAATGAGATGGGCACGTCCAGAATGGCTTCTGTCGCACAGAGTTGCCGTCCAAGCCCAGAGGAAGTCCTGGAGGTGCCAACACCCTTGATGAGTGAGAAATCCTCCCTGGCACCTTTAATTATAATCCTTCATTGTGAAGACATACGCTCTTTTAGTTTCAGATTCTGGTTTCTAAGTTTTTCTTCTTTGGAGAAAACAAATAGGCATTATATAGCTGTTATAAAGTATAGCAGAAAAATTTTTCTCTTGTTGACCAGGAATTTAAAATCAATGAAGTATTTCTAATTAAAGTGTTATAGTTAAAAATCATAAATTTTAACCTAAAATAATGGCAAGGAAGAAACAGTTTTCAAGTGTGAGTTTGAGATTTGAAGCCTACGTCATGAACTGGGGATATTCAAAGTCTATGAGTGCAAACAGGAAAGGACATGTTCAAACAAGTACAAATACATTTCTTTTTTTTTTTTAAGACAGGATCTCACTTTGTAGTTCATGCTGGCCCTGAGCTCGCTGTGTAGCCCAAGCAAGCGAGCCTGGAACTCACAGCAATCCTCTTGCCTCTGCCTCCTGAGTGCTGGGATTACAGGCGTGAGCCACCATGCCCAGCACTATGGTATGAGGTACTAATTGCTGGTGGGAATGGGTCTCTACACCCTGCATTGTTGTGTGTAGTTACTGGAGATGGAACCCTGGACCCTTGTGCTTGCAAGGCAGGTGCTGGAACCACGGAGCTAAATCCCCGGCCTACAGATACGTTTCTTAATAACTCCCAGTTTTCTTTGATCTCTTTAGGAATGCCTATAGGTTCCTTAAAAGTTATTTTTATTATTATAAAAGCAAAACACTCTCCATTATAGAGTATTAAAAGATTTTAAAATATATTAAATGAAATTAAAAAGATCTATAATTTTAACAACCAAACATTGACCTATCACCTGAAATATTGTGATTGAAATAAAATCTTTGAGCCAGGCATGGTAGTGCAAACCTGTAATCCCAGCAATTGGGAGACTGAGGCAGGAGGGTTGGCAGTGAGTTCAAGACCAGCCTGAACTATGTTGTGAGCCTCTGTCTCAAAAACAAAAACAAAATAATCTTAGATGTGGCGATGCTTGTATGTAAATTTGGCACTTCAGGAGGCTGAGGCAGGAGGATTGCCAAGTTTAAATCCTGTCTTGGTGACTTAGCAAGACTTTGCCTCCAAATAAAAAAAATAAGAGAGGTTGGTGATATCGTTTGGTGATAGAGTGCCCTTGCCTTTAAGAAACAAAAGTCCTTGTACCTCCTTTAGATACCGTAGTGTCAGGAAACTACATTTGTTCATGTGTGGTTCTGCAGCATTTTTTTGTACTGGGGACCAAGCTTAGGACCTCGCACTTGCTAGGCAGGTGCTGTGGTGATGAGCTAAATCCCTGGCCACTGCAGAATTTTTACAGAGGATTGACTGTGTGCCTGTCCTGGGCACTGAGTGAAACAGGTTGAAATGATCCTTCTCTCATAGGATTTACACAGAAATGGGGATGAGAAAGCAAAATCAAATAGATAACGCAAGGTGGCCACATCTTTGAAGAAGCAGCAGCGTGGAGGGCATAGGGCGGAGAGGAGCTAGGCCTTCTAGGTACATAGGGGAGGCGAGGGAAAGCCTGTTAGCTGAGTTGATATTTGAGCAGGCATTTTGGGACAAGGGCATTGCAGACAGAAGCTTGGCGAATATAAAGCCCTAAGGTAGGGGCATCGACTTCTGGCTGCCCAGCAATCAGAGGTAGCATCCGCTGTGCGCTGATGATGCACTAGGCTCGTGAGAGTGTTTTATGACACAGCACAGTGTTAGCACAGGGAACTCGGCTTCCAGGAGGCGAGAAGGGTTTCCCAGAAGAGTATCTCCTGGAGTTGCCGCGCTGAAAACGTGACGTGGATGGAGCATGTTAAGGCTCTGGCATTCTGGTCTGTTTTCTTCCCAGCAGAAGCCTGAGAATAGCTCCATTTTTAGAAAAACCAAGAAGAACAAAAATTGAATATTCCTTGAGCTCCAATGACTGTAAAATATTTTCATATATAAATGTCAAACATTAAGACTCTTGCTTGCGGGGAAAAATAACCCACCGTCCCCAACCCCTGTGTTTCTGCAGCAGTGAGATGGAAACCAGGACCTTCCCAGGGTGCTGCGCCCTCACTCTTCTCTTTTCTTTTAATTTTTAAAACAGCATCATGCTGACGCTCAGTTGCCCAGGCTGAGCTTGCACTTGTGATCCTCCTGCCTCAGCCTCTGTGAGGATCACAGGCGTGCGCCATCACAGCCAACTCCGTCAGCACCTCTGTCAGCGTGGCTTTCACCTGACGCCTGTTGTGTCTCAGTTGATTCTTCTGCTTGTACTAGCTTCTCATTTGCTTTCTTTTAAGACAAGTCTAGGAATTATGCAATCAAAAATATATTTGATAAGCTTAATAAATTAGAAGTAGAAAACCAAGGCCAAGGAAAGAGAGATGAAGATATACTGTTAATCCCTTAATGCAGCAGTTTTGTTTAATCCTTTTCCCTGAGTTTCTTGGAGCCAACTTAAAAGGGAAACATACGAAGTTATATAGGCCTCAGCGTCAGAACAGAGGAATCATTTCAGTTCTCAGGAAGAGGTAATACCCCAGGATGCCAACTTTTATGGTAAATTCGTATTCTTTAGCGAACAGCCATGATTGATTTAGGCTGCTCTCTCTTTGCTTGGTGCCCGCACTGTATCTGCGTTTACAGGTCCGTACTGGGAGAGTGACCAGGTGGTAATGGGAGTCACTGCTGCGCTGGGGAAACAGTGGTCGGCTGTTGAATGCCCTTCTTGCTGTCCTCTTCCAGGGGTCTGTTGGGTGGTAGCCGGCGGTCAGCAGTTTGGTTCTGAAGTGTCGGCTGGGACGGGGTGCCCCAGACACAGTAGGATGGAGACCCTGCCCCCCAGGAAGGAGAGGGTCCCACAGGCACCGGCAGACAGTTCCAAGATG
>PVIR01014762.1:0-39604 GCA_004026965.1 Petromus typicus
AATCAGCCCACCCAAATTTAATGACCCAATTCAAAAATGGGCATCTGAAATGAACAGATGTTTTTCAGAGGAAGAAGTAAGAGCAGCTAAGAAACATATGAAGAAATGCTCAACATCATTAGTCATTCGAGAGATGCAGATGAAAACAACATTGAGATTTCATCTCACTCCACATAGAATGGCTGCCATTTCAGAATTAGCCACCAGCAAATGTTGGTGAGGCTTCAGAGAAGAAGGAACCCTTCTGCACTGTTGGTGGGACTGTAGACTCGTACAACCCCTGTGGAGATCAGTTTGGAGAATCCTCAAAAAGCTAGGATTGGAGGTCCCATTTGACCCAGCCATTGCCCTGCTAGGTATATACACACAAGAATTAAAAGACTCATATCACAGTGACATATGTGCACCCATGTTTATAGCAGCCCAGTTTGTGATTGCTACATCTTGGAAACAACCCAATTGTCCATCAACTGGAGACTGGATAAAACAGCTGTGGTTCTTCTACAGAATGGAGTACTACTCTGCCATAAAAAATGATAAGTTTGAATCATTTCTGCTTAAATGGACATACCTTGAGGATATCCTCATAAGTGAAATAAATAGGTCACAGATAGGTACATATCGCATCTTTTCTCTGGTATGAGAAAATAAAGATGTAAATGAGTCCTAGAATTGTGTGTTATATATTGTGAAACAGAAAATGCTCAGTGTAAAACAGGGTGAAAGAGGAAAAATGATGAGATTTTAACAAAAAATTAAGGAAACAAATTTTATTTATTTGGGGGGGCGGTAGGGTGGGTAAGACTATGGGAAAAAATGAGAATTAAGTTGTGTCTTATACTGGTACAAATTCCCATTATGGAGTGCAATCATGATGTGTATGTGTAATGTACCAATAAAGATTTAAAAATTTTAAAAAATTAAAAAAGAAGAAATAAAAAAGTAACTAAGTGAAGATAATGTAAAAAGAAAAGAAATAAAGAAAGAAAAAGAAAAAAAGGAATGAAAGGGAAGGAAGAATCTACCTCTGTCTTTCCTTGCTTCCTCTGCTTCTCCTGCCCCCGTCCTCCTCCTCTTCCCTCCCCAGAACCTTCTTTTCCTTCTTCTCATCTTTTTAAAAAACACTTAAGTATAACATTTACTTTTAATGAAAAATATATGCTGAGAAAAATCTTTTGTAAGCTATGCTTATCAGTATCACTTGTGAAGATTTTAGAATATAGTTATTAAGTTACTAACCTATTGTTTACCAAAATGTGCCTTTAGAGGTTTAACTTAGGCATGAATATTTTTTTATAAATACACACGTTTAAATCATCTATTTTAAACTTACCAATACCATTTAACTTTAAGAATCATTTTTATTTTAGCTCGGGAAATTTTTATTCTTTTATATTGTTAATTATTTTATTGGTTCCCCTTAGCATTTCACTCTGAATCTCAATACTTTTAAGGCTGGTCTTCTCACCTAAATCTGTATATTCTTTCCCAGTCTTCTATTTTCTCTACCTTTACCAGATACACACACACACACACACACACACACACACACACACACACACACATACATATATGATGCAATGATATGATTATTTATGATAATGAATCTACTAGGTTTATTTTCTTACTGTTAAAAAGATTTTCAACATGAAACTGACATTAAGTTACACCTCAGATTTTATCTGCCACTGTAGCTGCCATATCATAATCCCATGTTTAAATGAAGCTACCTCAGCAAAACCAGTGGTATCTAAATCATGACAGTTTTGTAATCATGAAAGACTGCATGTGCCATAGTGTCCTGTCTCTTTATATAAACTCATTGATAGAGAGATAAATTCAGAAATCTGAAGGCAGAACTTCCAAAAGACTACATTTTCAATATTTTGGTAAGCCTGTTTAGAAGGAATTCATCTCGTAAGAAGAAAGAGACTATGATACATTGTATTTGTCACTTTCTTTTATGGTTTGGAAATAACTTAACTCTGAAAGATTCATAGATTGGAGACTCAGTTCTCAGTGTATCAGTGAGAAGTGATGGAGTCTTCACTAGAAAGCACAAGACACTGGGATAGGTCAGTGTGTGTGACCTCAGGAGGACCTGTAGGTCACCAATCTCTCTCTGGCTCCGTACTTCCAGATGTATTCTCTAACCAGACATGATCTTGCTCCTTATATGCATACTGAGGACAACACCAGAGCTGGTATTATGCTAGGAAGACTTTCAGACTCCAAAACTGTCAGCTAACTTGTCCCGTTACATGCTTTGAGTTCAATTCTTAGTAAGAAGGGAGGGAAAAGCAAGAATTAAAGAAAAGATCAGTTTTCATACACCTTAAAACACAGCTTAAGTGAATTGGAATAGCCTAAAATAAAAACTGCTTTATGATATAAAAAGCATATAATTGACTCAAAGTGAACAGGCGTGACCAGCTATTGACATTTTAAAACAATTCCTCAAAGTAAAAAACATTCTGCTAAGAATGATGGGATATGCATGTTTGAAGAATGCAAGAACATTCTGAGAGGGGATTAATGCCAATGTGTCATTCACTATAATATATATTTTTACTTTGAACATTCACCATAGTTTTTGTTTGTTTGTTTGTTTTTTCTTGGTACTGGGGATTGATCTCAGGACCTTGTGTTTGCAAGACAGGCACGTCACCACTGACCTACATCCCCAGGCCCACCATAGTTTTTAAACTTATTTAAAAAATCACCTTTACTGCTATGTGTGTGTGTGTGTGTGTGTATATATATATATATATATTTTTTTTTTTTTTTTTGAGACAGGGTCTTACTTTGTGGTTCAGGCTGGCCCTGAGCTCAGCTTCAAACTCATATCACAACAATCCTCTGCCTCTGCCTCCTGAGTGCTGGGATTACAGGCATGAGCCACCATGCCTGGCACTGTGGTATATGGTACTGGTTGCTGTTGGGCGTGAGTCTCCACGCCCAGTATTGTATGTGGTTAACCGGGGATCGAACCTGGATCCTTGAGCTTGCAGGACAGGCACTGGAACCACTGAGCTAACTCCCCAGCCCTTTACTGCTATATTAAAAGGAGAAAAATTACTCATTCTGCCAATGTTCTATGGACCATGTCTTTGCCAGGCTATCACATATTGTTCATCATTTAAGGGCATTGCCATGATAAACTGCTTGAGTGTAGCAACAACAACACAAACTTTGACCTGAAGAAGCATCCTTTTCCTCATGAGTAGCCAGTGTTTATCATAACAGTGAGCAATAGATAAATGCATTTTCTACCATAAAAGAACAGTGAAAATTGCAGGCTTTCAGCTTTGACTTTTTTTTTTCTCTTTTCTGACAGCCCCAAATGATTTCTTCATTTGTTTCCACATTTTCGCTTCAACATTCACACCACCTGCCACTAAGCAGCTTCAGCCAGCAACATCACAACTGAAGCATGCTAGTGGAGACTCTTTAAGACCTTGGCAGTAGAAAGCACAGAGCATTGAAGACAGTGAAACACAGACAGTGAGAGTGTGGATCATACACTTCGATGTGAAAGACAACATTGTTTCAGAGAATTTCAGTTTCACAATTTATAATTTGGCTGTGGATTATGCATAGATTACTGGCAGCTTCTATGGCCTTGGGAAGCAGTGGCTAGTGCTTTTGCTGGTGGCATTCAGTATTCACCAGAGCTACTTTAGCTTTTGCAGAGGCAGTGACCTCCACAATCAATGTGGATGGCTTTGCTGCAGACCTTAGTGAGCACCAGCCCTTCTGGGACAGCTTTGTCACCTTGCATCCTTGGCAAGGGGCCTTCAACCAGCTGTCAGACTTAGGGAAGAATATGTCATGATGTCGACTGACACAGAGGAGATATACCTTGGAGGACTCCACAAGTAAATGGAAGGAGATTTCTGAAGGCAGACTGAGAACTTCCTTGAAAGACAGGATGCATAATCAGAGGGGTAGTTTATGTTTTTCAATAATATCACCCCTACATTTGAAATTCCAGTTTGTAGAGTCTCAAGAAACACAAGTCCTATTGTATAAGGACCATATGTCTTTGGACTTAAGACTGAATCCACCGAATGTCTACATAGGTCAGATTTACAAGCTTTATGCTTGGTGTTCTGTTTTGCTTTTTAGAAGCTTATCTGCACTGCTTTTGGGGTTGCTCTGCTTGCATGGACTGGCTCAGCCATCCACATGTGAAATTCGATATAAAGTCTATAATAAATTCAAGCTTTATAATCATGCATCGTTGAACCAATAGATTCAAGCTTTATAATAATATCATTTCACAACATGCTTTCAGTGTTTCAATGATTAAGCAAAACATTAATGAAGAGCTAAATTTCTTAATCATATGACAGTATTATGTCACTTGACACAAGTATGTCAAAAAAGTCACATGGACACAGATTGGCTGAATATTGCACCACAAGGCATGGAAAACTGTCAAAAATAAATACAGTAGTGGGTTACTATAGATGGAAATGTATAGCTTTTGTAGTGAAATAAAACTATTCTATCACTGAATTTTTTTTTAGTTTGAAAGGGTCTTTTTTGTATGGTATCTCTTATATGTAGTAGTTTTGAATAAGAAGATTATAAACCAAAAAGAGATTCTAGCATGTGAAATCCCTAAGCTTCTTTTTCTAGGGTAAAAATAATCAATAATTGATATGTCCAATTTCTAGAAATAAACACAAGGCTAACCACAGATTACAAAAACAACCACAATTTCTGGAGTTCATACTTCAGAGCACAACTCTAACACAGCAGAGAAAGGCAGATGAATGCTCCAGGAAGCCTGGGGACTGGCTTTTGCTGGTTTTGATGAAAATTAGTGTGATATGATGCATAGATGAAAGAGAAAATGGGTTTTCTTTCCTTGATGAAAGCAGTGAATTCTGAAATTATGCACAGCAGGTACAGCTGGAAGATATTGCACAGATTTCAAAAGATATCTCACATAGCTTTATGCTGAAATATTTGTTTTATCCCTTCACCTCGCAGCCTGTTTAGGGGGCGAGAAAGAGCAGACAGTAAGCATATTAGTCTAAAGAAAGAGACCTTATTTTACAAGGAAAGATAAATGATGAAAAGACAATAATATCACACTGTTTGCTGTGAACCCATTTATTTATTGACCAAATATTTCTCAAGTCCCTACTATGAACTGGATATTATGCTACAGTAGGTTTCTAATGTTCCTTACTTGAATCAATAGAATTGTATAATCATGATATTTATAAGTGATATTATAAAGCAAGAAAACTTCTTGTAGTTCTCACTCTTTTCTCACTCTGTCTCTTCCCTTTCAGACTTGTGATTTATTGATTTATCCTACTAACACATTACTGTCTCTTACCATTTACAGCTCCTTTTAAATATTAGCTTAGTAGAACTTATGTATTTTGAAACTAATATGTGTAAACAATGTGTATGTCAGAATTTGTGCATGTATAATATCATTATGCAAGTGTATACAAACATATTTTTGCAGTAAAAGTTCTACTCGAGAACCAGAAAATTGCACTATTTTGGCACATTTTCTTTCCCTAAAGTATTGAATTTGTGTGTCCTTCCTTTAAATCTTATGGGATAAAAGCATCTTATACTTCTTTGGTCTTTCTATGGTGTATTCTCAAAGAACCTTTTCTAACATGAGTCGGACATTTTATTTACTCATTTATTTGACTGTTGAGTTCATATTCTGGATTATTCTAATCATGTAAAATATAAGAATGGAAAATGATTTTACAACCTTGCCTTTCACTTTAGCTTAAACTCTAATAGTTATAAGCTTGCAAAATATTGAACATCATAAATAAATAAATTACAAAATACATAATAATGTAATGATTTCCAAGAAAAAACAAAAACAGAACACCAAAAGGAAAATTGAGAGTGTGAGAATTACAATTTTAATTGGAATAGCTAGGGAAGAACCCATTCAAAGGGACACACATGAGAAAATTCTTGAATCAGATGAAGAAATTAGCTAGCTGGATGTTTGGTGAGAATATTCCAAGCAAATCTGTGCAATGGCCTTACGACAGGTACTGTATGGTCATGCCAGGAACAGCAAACAGCCCAGTGCAGCAGGAATAGAGTAGTAGGGGAGTAGTACTAGTAGTACTCTTCCTCTGCCAGAGGAAGAGTAGTAGGTAATGAGGACAGAGGGCCCATCTGATGTAGGGCTTTATGAAACACTGCTCACGCTTTAGCTCTGACTCTTGATGAAGTAGACAGACATTGCAAGATTCAGAAAAGAGGGAAGACATGATCTGCTTTTCACTATCAGTGGATCACTCTGACTCTTACAGAGATGATGAGGATGACAGCAGTCTTAGGCAAACTCAGTAAATGAAGAGCATTACATCTATTTGTTTTGTTAGCTTTATATGGATAATTCTGATCCTCTCTGGTAGAATCTCTCCAAACAGTTAGCTTCCATGAGTAGAGTATTCCTAGTTATTTTTCAATAAAAATATTGGCATAGAATTGGTGAGTCCTGGCCCTACGGTGTGGGGTCATCTATTTCAAGGGAAAAGATGAGTAGACAGGTTCATCCAGCTTGCAGCTTTCACCAAACTTACTTTAGAAGTACTGTGGAGTTTGTAGGAGCAGTAATAAGAATGAAAACAACTTTTTCTGGGCACAAATAAAGCTAATTAAATCTGAATTCTGTAGCTGAGGCTTAGATACTAATGCATTTTAAAATATCCTTAAGTGATACTTATGGTATAAGTCAATGTATCACATACAGAGTTCTAGAAATCCTTCTTCTATACAGGATTTCCAGGACTACTACAACCATTTCTGCTTATTTTCAACCAAAAGGAAAGGAAGAGGGAATACTCTATACAGGGCTGGAGCATAGAAAGTGAGAGGATAAAGCAGCACATTTCTTTTTATTTTTCACTAGTAAATATGAATCTTTTGTCAATAACTTGTTGTAGAAGAGTCTGGGGTATATGCTCATCTATTTCAGCTAAATTATCATAATTTAGCTGAAAAATGTGTGTGGAGACAACATGAGCTGTGGAAGGGGAGAGAAATAATAGTGTTTGACATCTGATCTCAATTCCACCTATGGGAAGATAAGTTTGGGGGTGACGTGGTATATAGGCCAGTTCTTTTCTGGCTCTTGTAATCCAGCCGGTTTTAGTGCAGTTTCTACATCTGGGCATGACATCATACATTTAAAATGCCAACATTCTGAGAGAATGAAGCTGGAAGATTGCAAGCTCAAGCCAACCTAGGTAACTTAGTGGACATACCAAGATCTTACCTCAAAATAAAAAATGAAAAAAAGGCCTGGTGATGTAGCTCAGTATTTAGTTCCCTTAGAACAATACTCAGCACCAAAAGGAAAAAAATCAAGTTTGAAAACACTGAGAAGCTGACAGATTTGAATCATAGATTTTCTTTTTTCATCCACTTTGTTTCAAGGTAATATCTGAGATAAAATGAGTTGACTATGATCCTAAGAACAGCAGTGTAGGAAGGAACATGGAGTGGTTCCACGGATTTTGCCTTGATACTAGTATATAAAACCCCAAGGTATGAGATGGAAGGTGGGAGGGAAGGGTCACAAGCTCTTGTTCTTCCATTGTAATAACCTTGTTTTACTAAGTACATCACCTGGCCATCTGCTACTCCCCTCTAGTAGTGAGCCACTACTGTGGATTTTTGTCAGGTGCAACAAATTACAAACAGAATATCAGGGCCTGAGCCATCTATTATAAGTGACAATTAGGCAAGAAAGTTGGAGAGCTTATGGAGAGCTTATGGTTACCCTGGCACTCAGGAAAGCCAGAGAATTGGACTCTGGGACAAAGACTCCATGCCAAATACAGAAACTTGCTCTTCATACTCGCACTGCACACACGAAGCACAAGGCAACACTCTGTAGGAGTTCATGAGGAGAGAATGGAGGTGGAAGGATCTGAAGAAAAGGCTGTTTACCTCAGCCAGAGTTACATAATTAAGAACAAACAAAACCTACAATTCAGAATTCAAAGATCTTTCTGTTTCACTTATGATTGCAATAATTTTAATAATTTTTCCTAATTCCTTTCAGATTTATTTTTATTATATGTTTGCCTTCCATAATATACTCCTCAATGAGAGAAATTGAGGTCACACAACTTGAGTCAAGTCACACAACTTGACTCTCAACCTCATCAGACTCTGTCAATCTTGTCTGCTTGGTTTTATTTTACTATCTAATTTTCTATAGATATTTTATAATTAAGTCATGAGATTATAAAAACCTTGCTCCCAATCTTTCCATGAAAGCTGATAAAAGATCAATTAAATAAATGTACGCTAGAGAAATGTATTATTAAGAAGTTCTATTCATCTGCATACAAATCAAAATATAGCTCTTTAAAAATTTCCACCGTCTTCTACAATAGCATATCAAACCATGGGAACTTTACAAAACTGTCTCCCTCAGGGGCGCTCAGGTTTTCTCTCTCAGAATCATTGTTTCAGCAAATATTTTCCCATTGCTTCCAAACACTTTAAAAGGGACTTGTCTTATTTTCAACTGGGTAAAAAATTGGATTGATTAGAATTAAATAGGTGCAATTCTTGTAATGTAACTGTGCGTAACATCTGCTGTCATTTCTTTTTGTTATTAAGTTGTAACAGGTGAGCCAGGCTGGCAGCTTTGTGATAGTATTACTGCGAAAAGGAAGTCCAATTTTCCTTCTGAATGCTAAACTACATAGAAAGTTCAAAAGCTAAGTTAAACTTCAGGATTTCCAGTGGGTACTATAGTAGTCTACAAAACTGTTATTTTAAGTAAAAGTGAAATAATATGTTTAAGAGTATTTTCTGGACTTTAAGATATAAACTTCTATGAAGTGCTATTATAGCCCCAAATGGTTTAAGTCTCTTAAGAGATGAATGGTTGGTTGGATGGAGTGTGAATTTTTGTGAATACTATTTCTCACTGATAGACTTCTTTAGAAGGTTTGGGACCTAGGTGCTCAATAAATATTTACTGAATTAATAATCAGATCATATGTGGATCAGTGCTGTCTTAATGGAAGGGTCTTGCCCAGCGAGGGAAGGGAAGCTCAGCAAGCTTCTTTGTAAAGTTTAGCTTAGAATCTAAAATTTCAATGTTCAGGGCATATTACTGATCTGAAATCAATGCTCGCTTTGATATTACCAAGCAATATCTCTTATATTAGTAACTTCTCCATCTTTGGTACAAAATACTTGACATCTAAAATTTAAGAAAGAGAGGTTCATTTTGACTTGGAAGTTGGCGTCTTGCCATACAAAATTTTGAAGACATAAAGCCTCAAATGGCACTTTCTGAGTCCCTGTGTTTTGAGCCTGGGATTCTCTTTATATTGGTACAATAACCCTAAATCCATGGTTTTAGGAAGACACACAAGAGAAATAGATGCTAAAAAAAAAAATCAATTGTTAGTCATAGTTTTAAATAGCCAACATATAGAGTTTCAATATCAAAGTTTTAATTAATTTTAGCAACCAGGCACTTTGCATTAGAAACTAAAATGTTACATTTTTTTAAAAGCAGTTCTAGGGTTGGGAAATGGTGGAGCAGTGAGTACTAACAGCATAGCTTCTCCGGGACAAGGTGCCAGATCCTGAAAATCAATGTTCTAAAGACCAAAACGGTGTATGGGGCACACGAGAACATGGAGGGAACTGACAGGAGAACAAGAAAATAGAATCTGTGGCCCCCGAAGGAACAGGTCACTGAGGCAGACAGGAGAACAATGCATCCAGACAGACTGGCCTGGAACCGTCCTATCGGGCACCCGAGAAAACAACGCCTTTGCTCCCTGAGGAAGAGTCTGGACCTGGATGGGGAGGGAGAGTCTTGTGTAGCCTGAGGCAGCTGCAAAAGCGCCTGACAGTGTTCCAAGCATACCCACTCTGGACGGAAAAAGCAAGTTGGTAAGTGCAGCCCGAGTGTTTGGCACACTAGGCTGGAATGTGGGCCTTCCATTTTGGGCAGAAGGGCATGCACTTGAACTCAGACCCGAGCAGTGACGCTTTTCTCTGGGGCTGCTTTGCTGTCCTGTAAGAAAGAAGGGAAGAGCCATCCAGGACTGGCGGAATTCTGGCAGCTTGGGAGGAGAGTGAGGGGATTTATGTCGATGAGAGACATCTCACATCTAATATCATCCCAATGTCTTTAGAACATTGATTTTCAGGATCTGGCACCTTGTCCCGGATGTTCAGCCAATCTCCAGCTCCAGTGACCACCGAGCGCCCCTGAAACTGGCTCTGGCCACACAGGGCGGAAGCATACCGTCTACTCTGCAGCCAGAGACCCAGGTGGGCAAGCGGCCTTGGGAGGTAGCTGGAAAGGACACTCCTGCTCTGGTGTTGCAAAGGTGAACACGGCACGTGGCCCTGGCTAGCAGTGGGACAAAACAGCGGTCGTCCGCAGCCACAACATGAAAATAATCAAAGTTAGGAACAGAGAAGCCCATTCCAAACCTGGGAGAGGCCAACAGCGTACAAGTAGCCTCAGGATGCCTCCAGCAGAGGGTACCACAGAGGCTGAGAGGGCTGAGTGGGCCATTATCACAAATGGAAGACTTGGGCAAGCGAGGACAGAAGGGATGCTGATTGAGGAAAGGTGCGACCTTTTAATCCCAGAAGGCAGAAACAGCCCCTTGTCTAGCACTGACTATACTTACTTGACTGGGCTGTGTCTCAGACACTAACAACAACACAGCACTATTGAGACCAGAGGAATTTTACTATTTTTAATATCATTATTTTGTGCTTCTTTGCTTGATTCATTTTCTTGCTTCAGTTTGGTTGGGTCTTGGTTTTTTGTTCTTTTTTTTCCCTCACTGACACTGTTGTTTTAGTTTTAGGTGCTCATAATTGTTCTGTTCTATTCATCTCTATTCTCTCTTTCCCTCAGCTGTTTCTTGATTTTACAAAACTTGCATGTGAGTGGACGCTGTCTCTTGCCTTTCTGGTTTGTTTCAGTATTTCTTTGCTTCCTCATTCATGAATTCTCTCTTGACCTCTCCTCCAGTTTCTATCCCAAAGCTTGGATGTTCATTCTTTACCCTCCAGCCTTACTCCTAGTATATTTTCTTCATTCATGTCTATTTCATTTCTATCCCTCTTAAATTTCCCACTCACAATATAAAGTCAGTCAACTAAAGGTAAGCTCACTGCATACAAGCTCCAGACTTAAGTTGGATTTTGTTATACAATGATAGAAGTTGCTCATGTGGTTAAAGGTACAAATCTGCTAGAGACCAGAGTTTGTTCTTTACTATACTTTGTTAAATGCTGTTCATACTGCTAATTGTGCTACTTTAACCAGGATATCATACCTATTATAATTAGTTGTTTGATAGTGTATGATAAACTTTCAATTGTCTTGTCACTACTACCACCATAGTCCAGCACCAAAGAACTGGATGCTGAGCTAAATATATAGCAACCTTTTATGCTCAATAGATTGGGAAAAAGGTAGGATTCTGGGAAAACACAGGACTAAGAACCACTTAAACACATAGGACATTTCTGAGGAATAATTATTTCCTAGAGAAACATTAATATTATTTATATAGCCATCCACTATAATAAAGCTACAAGTAGCAACTAACAAAACAAAATGAAATTTAAAAATGGAAAACTGCAAGATGTAGAAGCAAAATGCAACCCCAGACATTCAGCCCCCCCCTAGGAAAGGTACAGGAGAAAACAAAATAGGGCAAATTATAAGAAGTCTATCTAAACTTTCTGAAATGATAGCTGCAGAAGTAAATAAATAAATAGAAGTTATAGAGAAAATAATCCTACAGTTGAAAAAGAATTGACAATCAATGTGAAAGACATGCTCAGTGAAACTACCATGAAACAGATTTTTTTAAAAATAGAGGAACTTAGCAAAATGATGGAAATTGTAAGTAACCAATACAGAAAAGAAATGAAATACATGAAACAGATATCCAAGAGATTAAAAACTCCATTGAAAGTATAGGCAACCACTTAAACCAGGATGAAGACAGCCAATTTCAGATCTAGAAAACACAATTGCAGTTACAAACCATGAAAATAAAGATATTTTAAAAGAACAAGAAGCCATGAAAAATCAATCCAACAATTTCATGGTGAAGCAAATAAATCAATATAAGACTAACTGCAGTCAACAGAAGAGTGAAAGTGAAATTGTTGTAAAAAATCCTGCTCAGAGATATAATGGCAGAAAAATTCTCAAACATGAAAAAAGAATCAGATATACAAATAAGGGAGGCATACCAAACTCTAAGTACCCAGGACAAAAATAAATCTACATCAAGGCATATAATAATCAAGATTCCAGAAATTCAGATGAAGAACAGAATGTCAAAAGCTTTTAGATAGAAAAAAATCATCCGAAAGGAAAGATCAGCAGAATCATCACAGAATTCTAAAACAAATCATTAAGTCAAGGAGAAAATAGAGTGAAATATTCCAACCCTAAAAGAAAACAACCTTCAACCCAGACTGATGTACCTCACAAGACTATCAAAATCAATGAAGAAATAAGATATTGCCATGAAAAACAAGTAAAAAATTCAGACTCAACAAACCAGTTCTACAAAGGGCCTTTTAGAAAGAGAAAACAAAAACTACAATTTCAAAGACACCAAAAGAAGCCAACAGTCAGGGAAAGCAATTAAACAAAGGGGAAAGACAAAGAACCAAAGCAAGAAAACAGTATGACAGGGATAAGTGAATACGTATCAGATGCAAACATCAAAATAAATAGTCTCAATTCACCAATCAAAAGAAACAAGATCCAACAATATACTGCCTATAAGAAACACATGTAACAACAACAACAACAAAATTCTTAGACTGAAAGTCAAAGAATGGAAGACAATATTCCAAGCAACAAGAACTCAGAAAAAATGCCAGAATAGTTACTCTATGTTTAAATAACATGAAATTTCAAGGCAAGAAGGTCATTACCTACTTGTTAAAGAAAAAATACAAGAAAAGACAATAATTACAAATCTATATGTACTAAATATCAATGTACCATACTATATAAGCAAATATCAATGGACATGAGAAATTTAATAAGCATAAGTATAGTTGTAATGAGAGACTTTAATATCCTACTGTCGCAGGCTAACAGATCATTCAGATAAAACATCAACAAAGAAATATCAAAATGAGCCAAATTTTTGAGCAGTTAGACTTAGTAGACATCCACAACCTATTCTATCCCAAAACATTCTTCTTAGCTGCACATGATTAGTTCTCCAAAACAGACCACACAAACTCCCATAGGTCATACTGAAGTGAATGCACTTTTGCAATTGGAAATTATCCCATGCATTTTAAATGAATATAATGCAATGAAACTGGAAATCAGTGGCAAAAGAAACCATAAAACCTCCATAAACACATAAAAATTAAATAATACCCTACTAAATAACCAGTGGGTCTAGATGAAACTAAAGAATGAATTAAGCAGTATGTACAATTAAATGACAATGCAGATATAACATATCTCAATTTATCAGATGCAATGGAAATAGATTGAAGAAGAAAATTTATAGCAACAAATTCTTACATGAGGAAAACAGGGAATTCAAAGAAACAACCTAATGCTGAATCCCAAACTTCTAGGAAAAGAAGAAGCTAACCCCAGAGCTCAAACAAGATGGCAAATTACACAGATCAAAGCAGAAATTAATGCAGTTGAATCAATTCATAAGTGTAATGAATAGGTCACAGATGTGTAAATATCATATCTTTTCTCTGTTCTGAGAAACTGAAGATGTAAAGAATTATAGAAGATATGATAGATGTGAAACAGGAAATATCCAAAGGGAAATGTGATGTAGAGCTTAGTAATGAGGGGAAAGAAAAACTGTGATAACAAAAAAAGGAAACAAAGCTTATGTATATAGGGGTGGGGGACTTTTGGTTGGGTAGAGGAATAGGAAAAATGAGAATTAAGTCATGTGATATACTGGTACAAAGTCTCAATGTTGTGCATGATCATGATATGTATATATAATGTATCAATAAAAATTTAAATAAATAATACATAGGAATCAATATAATAAAGGAAATAAAAGATTGATACATAAAAAATGACAAAATTCTGAAATAGGAAGTTGAAGAAGACACTAGAAGATGGAAAGATATTCCCTGCTCTTAGGAGGAAGAACCAACATAGTGAATGTGGTCATATTCAAAAACTGTTATACAGATTGAATTCAATCTCAACCAAATTACATTAACATATCTCAGAGCTAGAGAAAAACATTGCTAAAATTCATTTGGAACCAGAAGAAACAGAAGAACAACAACAAGTCTGGGCAACAATCGAAAGCAGGGGACATCACAATGCCTAGCTTGAAGTTATGCTGTAAATACATCATAATGAAAACAGCCTGGTACTGGCAAAAATACAGACCTGAGAATCCATAGAACAGAACAGAAGTGGTGAAAACAACAGCAAACACACTCAGCCACCTTTCCTTTGACAAATGGCCCAAACATGTTCACTGGAAGAAAGATAATCTATTTAATATACGGAGCTGGAAAAACTGAGTTTCTACATGCCAAAGACTAAAACTAGACAAGTGTCTCTCACCATGGACTGAGCTAAAATAAAAATGGATCAAATACTTAAATATTAAAACAGAAACAGTGATTCTTCTAAAAGAGAGAGGAGGTAGGACCCTTGAGGACATTGGGATAGGCAACGACTTAGTGAACAACCCCGAACTTCATGGGAAATATTGCAAAGAATCAATGACTGCGATCTCATTTTATTAAAAAGTTTTTTCACCACAATAAAATCACCAACAGGGTGAAGAGAAAGCTCAGAGTGGGAGAAAATTTTAACCAGTAGTCCCTCAGATGAAGGACTAATATCCAGAACATACAAAGGATTGAAAAGTATCAGATCCCTCAAATTTAATGGCTCAATCCAAAAATGGGTATCTGAAATGAATAAATACTTCTCAGATGAGGTAGAAACAGCAAATATATATTTAAAAAGTTCAACATCACTGATTATCTGAGAGATTTCTAATCTGTATATCTCTTTCATTATAAATATTTAAATATGTATTCTGTGTGTCTTTTCTTAAACTACATGTATTTGTATATGTAATATATGTTATGTGTCATGTGTCTAGACCTTCCCGCAAAGCCTCAAGCAGTTAGAGATGGGGCTTTATCAGAGTGTGGATGTAGAGTGTGTGGTGTTGGGTTGATTCATGGTGCAACACTAGGATGAATAGCACTGGGATTAAGGGTGTGAGCACTACCTGCTTTAAGGATGAGTAACCTGGATACAATGTAAAGGAGTAAAAGAGCTATGGTGGTCCCTTATTGCTTTATTAGCTTCTTCCATTATGAACTGTTTCTCTGCTGCAGTGCCCTCTGTCCTGCCACCCTGCCTTGTAGCCAGCTGAGCATGGACCAAAATCTCTACACACTGTGCGCCAACTCAACTTTCCTTCCTTATATTTAGGCATCAGGTACTTTGCCTCAGCAATGTGAAATTAACTAGGACAATATAATACACAGTTATAAAACATAATCGAAACTAAAAATGAACTAGGGTTTCCATTTGCTTATATTTTTATCTAAGAGCACTGACTTGCACAAATGCAAAATTACCTATAGTGACTTGGAAACTTAATCTAAAACTGTGACAGTCAGTCTGGGTGTGGTGGAGTGTGTCTCTAGATCATTTCAGTCCACGAGTTTGACGCCAGTCTGGGTAACACAGAAAGACTCCATTAAAAAAAAAAAAAAACACCCAATATTCAGAACAGCAAATATATATAAGCAACAACAACAAAAAAAGGATCAGTAACCATAGTGAGAAGAGAATTCCAAACCGACTTTTGAGGAAAACATTACTTTAGTAAGAAATATTGGCAGCATTGAACAAATGAAGACATTATTAGTTAGCTTGTAACTCATCATTAATATCTCATTAATTTAAAAAAAAGTACTATGAAGATTTTTTTGCCCTGCTTCATCAAGATCATAATTTGATTACACAGGTGTGTGTATGGAATTTTTCATAATTGTAGATTGAACAAAAGACTATTATGCATATTTAAAGGTCATTGAATAAGAATTAGTTCAAAGAGAGTGGTCAAAGTAAAAACACTGGTTCTCTTTCTTCCAATGACATGTTGAAAAAATATATTAAGGTTTGCCAATTTTATTTTGTCCCTTTTTAATGCTTCATGCTGTATTATGACATCGTAATTTAAATACAGCATTGGTTGGGAATCTCCTCATTTGTTTTTCAGAAGTAATACTGTAAAAAATGCTCACAGGAACAGTATAAATCATATCTTACTATCCTGAGATACTTAACTAAATCCAGAGATGTTCTTGCTTCTTAAGTAAATATTAATTTTATCTTATTTAAATATGTACCCAAAATTAGCACTATAAATTATTTTTTGGCTTTTCTCAGTAAATAAACACACATTTGCAATGGAGAATTATAAATGGATTGTAACTAAATACTTAGATACTTGAAAAGGAGATTTTTAAAAAACAATATATGTTATGGATTTTAAAGTCTACATTATCAATGTATTGCTAAGTATGAAAGAATATTTTATATACACATTGGTAAAGCAAACTACATATTTTTAAAAATAAAACTGAATACCTTTTGTCTTCTGTAGTTAATAAGTGAAGTCTCCTTACTGACAAATAGCCATACAAATCGCCCTTTAGAAATTGGGCCCCCAAAGGAAAGTGAGTATTGGGAAACCTCAAGTTTAACTGGTTTCAGGAACAGCACATTATTGCTCCTGAGAAGAAAATTCTGAACAGGTCAATCCCCAGCAGGCACCTGGGCATGATAGGGTCCCAGAGTATGGCTCCAGCACTGAAAACCTGTCCCAGGAATACAAGAACGCCAGAGGAGGGAGGGTTTTTTTTTAACATGACTTTAAAAAATTCCTCTTAAGCTTGCCGATCCTCCTATATCATCATCCCAATGATATGGCCAGTTCTCATTTTACTTTCTGTCTATGTAACCTCATGCACAGCTAGGAAATAATGATTCAGGACTTGAAATTCAAAACATAATGGTGTTCCTCTTTTTTTCATTCCTCATTTTACTCAACACCCTGCAGAGTTGATGCGAGTACTGAGCTTCCTTTGAAGTCAGCTTGCATCATCTTTGATGGAGTATAAAGCAATAGGAGATACTGACTGCAGATTTGAGCATCTCAGTCCCAATCTCGGACCAGCTGACACATTTGTCATTAAATACACGTGTGAGGAAAGCCTTGAAGAAATTGCCAAGCGCTAAAATTGGCATGTCTTTGGCATGTGTTTATACTGTAAAATAAAAACGAAGAAAAATATGAACCTGTTTTTAAAGCAGTCCATCCTATATTCCGTTTTAATTGTTCTGATTTGTGTGTGATTCTGTGGCATGTTCCTGCTTCTTGTTTAACTATTACTAATAGTTTTGAGGCTTTGTGAAAAATCATGAGAAACAGACATACTTAGATGCCAACTACGTTGGAGATCTTAATGAATAATAATGATAATAAAATAAATCATTGCCTGGAAAAACATTCAAAGTGCTTACTTTTAATATATGTGCTTTGCTCTTGTCAATATTTCTATGTTGTGGAGTGACAATTAGAGCAATTTAAACATGAAAGCATTTGGTTGTGAAATCTGTCTGCATTTATAGCAGTCACGACTACTCATTACCAGGCTGCTGCATATCTCGCCTTCTTCAAAGTACATGAGAAAATTGTACTCTGCCATCTTGATGTCAAGTGTTAATCATGTGACATATTTTGGCCAATGAAATAGGAGCAGAAGGATTACTCATATTTATTTGTCTGAACTCCCTTCCTGCTTGTCATCTGCAGGGGTTAGGGCAGAAGCTCATGAGCTGTAAACTGAGAGCCAGTTGGACTACAACGCAGATTCCTAGGGTATAGCTGCTGCTAAGGGTGACCGGTCTTCAAAAATTTAACATTTTACTGAAGCTATAAGATTGCTTTTATCACAACACAAGCTAATCATATATATATATATGATTATATATATATATATATATATATATGAATATATATATATAGTCTATGGATGCACAAACTTTTTTTTTTTTCTTAGTTTTTTTTGAGACAGGGTCTTGCTCTGTAGTTCAGGTTGGCCCTGCGCTCAGCCTCAAACTCACATCACAGCAATCCTCCTGCCTCTGCCTCCTGAGTGCTGGGATTACAGGCATGAGCCACCACTCCCAGCACTGTGGTATGTGGTGCTGGTTGCTGCTGGGGTGAGTCTCCATGCCCAGTATTGTTATGTGGTTACTGGGGATTGAACCTGGGTCCTTGCACTTTCAAGACAGGCGTCAGAACCACTGAGCTATATCCCCGGCCCGGATACACAAACTATTAATGAAAAATAAAATAAGAAAGTATACAAGTATATGTAAAATATTCCACATTTTTATGATTTCCACAACTTTGACAGAATTATATATCACTTTGTAGTATCTCTACACTTTGTTAAATAGCTCTATTGTGTCTCTAGCTCTCTTAGGCACTCATATTCTAATCATTAAGATCATGTTAAATCTATTGTCTATGGCAATGATGATGAACCTATGACATATATACCATAGCTAGCAGTTTGTGATTATTGAAACCTCTAAGAGGTTTGTCATCACTGATCCTTACCTTTCCAAAATTACTTTATAAAATCATATTCTTATAACTACATAGAAAAATGTGATGGGAAAAAGAATATCAAAGGATAGAGATTAGCAGGTTAAACTTCACAAGAACTTTGAAAAGTTTAAATTTATTTTAGAGAAAGATGTGGATGGTATGGATTACATGAGGCCTAGAGAAAAGAACTGTGGCAGAAAGTGTGTATAGATAATCCTTTCCTATGTTGACTCACATCGATATATCACAACAAGAGATTACATTCCAGTGTGTTCTACAACATTTCCATTAAAAATACAATCTGAATCCTAAGAGAAAAATACTGACTACCAGAACTGTAAGATTTTCAGAGGGCTTAGCAAAGCCATATGCTAAAACTGCAGACAGATCTTCCAGTTCCCTTTGAATCAGTGACTTAAATCTATACTCTTATTTCTCCATCTAATTTTCAGTAGGTCACTCTCAAATCAAAATTTAATTTTATGTGGTTGAAGTGGTAGAGTCAAAATGAAATTGCATGCTGTAGGGGGAAAAATTTTAACCTATTTTTAATGTCCCCTTTGAAAGAGACTTTGAAGACATGACTTATTCTCATAGTATGTTGACTATCTGAAGAATGAATTATTATATCCTTGTCAAATTTTAAATATCATGCTGTTAAAAATATTAGTCACACAGGGGGCTGTTTGACAGTAATGTCACAGAAAAGATCTAGTCTGTATGAGTCTGCAACTTAATATCATGGCTCCTTGGAGCTCTGCCTTCCAAGGCAACCACAGAGCGGTGGGGGTGGGGAAGGGCTTCAGTTTCGTGGAACGCTCGCAGGGCTCTGCCAGCTGCTCTGGACTTGCTGTTCTAGCCAGCCGAGTAGGCCTTGTGCCTTTCTCCCTGTCCTCCTCTCCCAGCAGAGCTTTAGAGGGAGTCTAAAAGAAAGGAAAAAGCTATCATTTCAAGTAAGGAAGAAGTTTTTTTTTTTTTTTTTTAATACATCCAAGAAATATGAGTTGAGATCTAGACTTGAGGGTGCAAAGAAAATGATCCAAAGAAGTTATTTTAAAAGGCAGGCTTTTTTTTTTTAAAGTCTGAAAATAAGATTAGAAACTTCCTTGGATAAGCCCAACTGTGATTAAAAAAAATAAGCCTTTTATAGTTAAGTCAAGATTTTTTTTCTCCTCTTTTTGTTCTTTGACTTTTTCTTGCAGGGAAAGGGGCGATCTTTACCTAATCAGAGCAAAGCAAGAGTCACTGAGGCAGCAGCAGCATCATGTAGGTGAAGGTCAGGCCAATTTTCACCCAAGTAATGCTATTTTATCACTCATCCAACAAAGATTGGGGTCTCTCTTTTCTTGATCCTTTTGTGCTTTCCCCTATTACTTTTACAGATCTGAAAAAAAAAAAATCAGTCTTCATCCAAAAGTTCCATTTAGAGCACTTATTTCAAATCCTCCAAATTTCGTGTTTCAGTGTTACAGCAACAAGGATGATATAAAAGCCCACATGTTTAAGCAGGAAGGCAAAGCTAACTAAAAACAGAATTAGCACAGAATACAGTGGTTGCTTTCATTGAGACTTGGCTGTTCATTAAGGGTTGGACTTAGTGTCCACGCTATTAATCCAGCCACCTTTTAGTTTCAAGGCCTGTGTCTTCTGGATGTCTACACAACATGACTGTTGTTGATGAAACATGGAGTTTCAAACTGAATGATGTTACACTTGGCATCTTGCATAAGGGGCAGGCTGACAGGCCAAGACTATAAAACAAATACCCTAGCAATGTGTGTTGTCCAAAATAAACGTATTAGGCAGTGGCCTCAGAGTGGCTCCAGTGCACTCACGGGTCATGTCATGCCTGGCCTGATGACTATTGTAAGTAAACTTGGTGTTTTTAAAGTGGGAGAAACCAACAGAAGGAAATTCTAAACAATCATTTTGTAAACATTAAGTGAATAAATAGGTTTTAAAATCATTTCACTTTAAAGTGCAGAAATTATTTTAAGGATTTTTCTTTTTTTAATTTAAATCTTTATCAGTACACTATATGTGCACATCATAGTCACTTTCAGCATTGAGAATTTGTACCAGTATATAATATGACACAATTTGATTCTAAAGGGCAGCATTTTAATTGCTATACTTCCCCACAGCACACATTCCTTATCCTGGCATCTTTAATTTCTCCTTATATGTGAATAAATCTAAATTATATTTTCATGTTTTTTTCTCTCTTCTTCCTTTCTCTTTCTCATTGATATTTTTTTCATATTTACTTGCCAATTATTTCTGTCTTCCTTTCTCCTTTCATCACCCAACTGCAACCAAAACCAAGGCTGGGAATTGACTGCTTTCTTCTTAAAGTGGCTTAAGTACTTAAAGTTAGAAGTATCATAGCTTTTTGGTCATACTGAAAATCTCAATTTTAAACCCTTCTAATATATTTCCAAGTACCTACAACCTGAGTTTTTCAGAGATGAAAATCTATACAATCTTGACCTACTTTTTGTTACTTTTACAGAAGGGAAAATATTGTATAACTCAGTGGTTTTAACTCCCTTAACTAATTAAAATCATAAAAGGCCATCTCCTATGAAAAGAGTCATCCTTTTTTGCTATGTCATCTCTACAAATAAATAGCATTTTAACATTGAGGAGGAAAGTGGAGTGACAATAGGCCATGCACACGGCCTTAGAGAAAGATAATACTGCCTTGCCAAGGAGCTTTCTTAATCCATGGAGTCTTCCCCTAATCCTGCCCCCCAGTGTCTCTCAGTACTGCTTGTCCCATTCATCAGGTAAGACCGCTCTCAGCCAGGTCCTGACCACCTGATGCTCTGTGGTCCACGATGCAATCCCTGCCTTCATCTTTTTCTCTCATCACTTCTTATATTTGAAATAGAATTAATACACAACTGCCATCCTCCAGTTCAACTTTGAATATTCTCTCAAGACAGGAAGGTCCATGTTTACTTATGTAAGAGTCAGGCTAGAAAGCACCCCAGAACTCATGATGGGTTGTATAACCAGCTGCCACCAGGATAGTATCTTCTTTCTGTTGTCCACAGCTGTGTAAATGGTTTATATTTTACTTATTTTTATTCTGCATTCCCTTTTGATACTACATACTCACCTCCTAGAAATGAAACATTGAATTAAGGATGTAAGGTAGGGAGAAGTCAAAGGGACATTGTGAATACAAATAATAAGGGAGTAGAGAAGTGCATTTACCTTAAAACTGGATTAAAGCTCTTATCCAGCTATTTTAAACATGGAGACAATTAATATTTGCTTTTAATTATAAACTATTTGGTGGCTTTTTACTAGCAATGTGCCTTGAAGAAAAGGAATTGTAAATATCACCGATTTGTCTTTTATTTTGGAAAATATTTTCTGTCATTCATTTCACATCAGCAAACTTTAATCCTGCCTTTGCCTCCCTTCTCCAGGATTCCTATACATCTTTCAGTGGAATATTTCCAAACTATAATACTTGTTATTCTTCTTGCTGTTATTATTACAATTGAATAACTTCCAACTCTGTCATAAAGAAACCTCAAATAAAAATGATTACTTGGCAGCTTTTTATTTGACTTTGAGCCCAGATTTCTGAAACCAGGAAGGCATGAGTCTCTGTCTGGCACAAAGAGTGACAGAGCATTTTCTTATCCACTTAGCTGATGTCTGTATGGTCAGTTAACCAGCCCCGGTGTGTTCAAGGTTGGAGACATTTCAATGCAGTAAATGCTCTATGACAGCCCCGCTATTGTGGAGTCAATTCATTTCCTTGTGTAGAAGAAGATCACTTTGCAATTACTTCATGGCAGTCTATACAAGCCCTCTTAGCTGGTCATTAATTAAGCAATAAGACATGACAGGCAATATATTTCTGGGCCATTTAACATATCTCTTGAGGGATTTTTAAAGAGAGAGGCTAAAGGTCAAGTGACTTTAACCACTTGAGAAGTTCACTGCCTGGAAATTGTTACACTGTAAAAAATTGAATATAAAATTATTAAAACTAAGAAAAACAAAGAATAATTTTAGTACATTATACCTAAAGATTCACCAGCTCCAAACATTTTTAATAAATGTTTGAAGTGCAACACATTGCATTATGCTTTACATTTATGAAATATCCTTTTCCCTCATAATTACAGTTGAAGCGTGTACAACTCATGTATATTCATGGCTATAATATTTGCACTAGGGTTTAGAATATGATATCATCTTATTATATAATAATCTCTTGAGTTCACCAGACTCTCCCACCCAAAATACTGATTCTTTTGATGACAGCTGAGATCGTCTTAGAAAATATGGTGATCTCAGGGTTACTGGGAAACCTATCACTTCTCTAGACCTCAGGATTCCTTTCAGAGGGTTTTTCAAAAGGTAATAACATTATTATGAAGCACAAAATTAATTCCATACATAAAATAATAGAGGGTGTAGGGTGTAGCTCCCGGGTATGGTGGCTACCTAGCATGCACAGGTCCTGGGTTTCATTCTCTGCACAGTAAAAAACAAAAACAAGACAAAACACAGAAGCATAAGTATAACAATAGTAGATATGTTAGACAAGCCATTAGAAAAAATTTGGATTTGATTAAAAATATTTGAGATTTGTATAGAATCTGCACTATGATGCTGAGGTTCTTTCTTGAGAACTTTCTCCCATTTCTTCACTTTTGCTGTCTCCTTAACTCAGAAACTCACTGTTTGTTCCTGCCTCTGAGATTCTCTGTTTTTGGTGTGTGTTTGCAGAAACTCCTTTTATATCTTAATAGAGAAATAGTCAGTTCACTTAGAGTTAATTAGAAAAATTTTCCCAAGTTATTCTTGACCCTCAGGATGATTCAACCTCAAAATTTTACCTGTCTTTCTAAAGTTTTCCTACTCTAATTATTTCACCTGTAAGTAAGTAATTCACTGGCTAAATTGATGCATAAACAATTTCAGTGAATCTGATATTTCAAAAATTTTAACTATAACTAAATTTTAAGCAGCACAGAATGCTCTTAATATTGAATTTAATATGTTTACTCAGTCTTTTCCTAGCTTTCTGAACTTATCATCACTTATAATAAACTTAGAAATATTAACTGGATTTTATTATTTTGCATTTATTGAAGCAGATCCTTTTGCTGACATACTATTTGCATTGTTTTTATTGACTAATGACTTCATTCACTCATTTATTTTTAACATTTTTTGTAAGACTGGCTATGCCTATCCTATTTCTTTTCATATTATGATTGCAATTTTAGCAATTTCCAATACATACTATACTATATTAAAATTAATTTTCTACCTTCACTCTTAGTTTGGGCTTCTGAATTTGTCTATTGTGCATCTGTGTGTACATACACACACGTATATGTGTGTATTTGTATGTCTGTGTGTGTGTCTGTGTGTATGTGTGCACACACACACACATATACATGTTTAGGATGTGCACACACATGCTTGTATACCAAGATGGATTAGAAGCTAGAATTTAGTGATTCAGTAAGTTAACACATAGATGAAATTATAAACTACAAGAATGACCTTTATGTCCTTTTAGGTCATATTCATAGTACATCTCTATGTGTTTTTTTTTGTTATTTCTGTTACCAAAAGTCAAAGAAAAAAAACGCTAGAAACTTGATGTTGCACCTTTTTATTATTTAAATCTGGATTGATTAATTTAAAGCCAAAACAATTCTGTAGTTAGTTTTGAAAGAGTATTTTGTCCTGAAATGCTGTTGGAAGGAGAAATCACTTCTGTTAGGAGATGCACTTGTGTGGAGGTCTGCATTGCTGCAGCTGTTGGTTGAATTCTCTTGAGATGGTTGTTATTGGAGAGAAACCAACCTGAGAAGACCTGAGACACTGCAAAGAAGCAGCTTTGCCAGTCAACCTTCGAGATCCACTTGTCCTCCTAAGCCAACTGTTATTTTCAATTGTATAAACCAGCAATGAGTCCATCGGTACCTCTTTATATCAGTGTGAGTTCTTGCACTTCATTTCCTATTTTTTCCTTTTCAACTAATGTGTTCCTTATATGATATTTTTTCATTGTATTTGTGCATGTAGTAGGGATAACTTATAGGTCTCAAGTAAATTACATTTTCCAAAATCTATTACCTGAAAAATTGACTCAAGATGTAGATTTATTTTGCAAGAAAGAAATTTCATCTTTGAAGGCACTTTTGGTAAGTTTAAGTGTTTTGTATTTTTGGATCTCTGCTCATAATTACACTCTTTTTCTCTCTAGTGGGTCCCAGAGAATTATATGTGAGGAAACTGGTGAGGAAAGTATTTTCATTATTCAACATTACTTTATTCTCAATGATGTTCTCAGGGAAAGCGATATAAATTCCTACTCATCTGTTGAGTCTAGATCAAGTATATTTCTCCAAATATAAATTTATGGCAGAAGTAGCCAAAGTAGACTCTTGGCAATTTCTTTGGGATTCTTTTACAAGGAATGCTTACCACATGTCTTTCATGGTTTTACCAGTAAAAAAGAACTTCATCAGTCAAAGCATAGTTTGGTATAAAAATTTACTTAGTAAAATCTTTTTGTGGTCATCAGGTAAAATGAAGTCTTGATGATGAACTGTTTAAGTAGTTATTTCTGTTCAAATGAAAATGCATGTAGACTGCATTTTGAGCTATATCGAGACCATAACACAAGGAGCATTTTGTTAACCTCTCTTTCTGAGCATCTGTGGTCTGAACAAATCTTAAGCTTTTATCTTTAGAATGCCTTTTCAGACTATTGGCAAGAAGACCTCATCTGGTATATTACTGTGGCTGTCTGGCTCTAATACACCAATAGTTATTAAAGGCTCAAATCATAGGTTCTTAGGTTTTTCCCCATCTTTCCTTATTTATAAAAGGATTCTATAAGAATTACTGTACATGCACAAGAAAGGCCCCATTTAGAAAATAGTTTGTGAGTCCCTATTCTGTACAGTAATGGTCCATATAACCGTATTAAGTCAGTTTCTTTAATAGGGAGAGTGCCTTTTTAGTTTGTGAGAAGTTCACTCCTGCTGAGATTTGAACCAGGAACTCTTGGATCTAAAAGCATTTGCTTTACTCTTGAGATAAGTGAAATAATCTTAAAGGGGGGCTGAGGGTGGGCATTCTCTTTGACTCCAGAGCAAAATCTTTGACAATTTTTTGTTTTCTGTATTATTTTCTGTATCCCCCTTTTCTTGTTTGTTTTGTTCTCCTTTTTTTTAAATCTGTTGACTAGCATTAATTTAAAATATGAATATGAAACCTTGCATCTAAGAACAATGTTTAATATCTCATCATAGAAAGCTTGTTACTGGAAATAATCCTTAAGTGCAGGTTCCAGGGTTGAACTGATAAACCTAGTATTATCCAACCTTTAAGACTGCCTGTGTCCATTAGCTAAAAGGAAAGAAGCAGAGGTAGAAAGTGAAAAACACAAGGGGCAGTAACAAGGGGAGTAGAACTGATAAAACTGGATTGTAAGCATGTATTCATTGGGCAAAATGAAACTCATCATTCCTAGATTAATGCACACAAACAATAAATTAAAACATAAATAGATAAATAAATAGGTAATCAGTTGTGAAAGTTTAAATTTTTTTAAATGTCAGATTACAAATTGATTTTTGCTGTGGATTAAAACGGTCATGTCATACTTGGACATACTCTTTGTGTACAGGTTAATGTAAAGCATTCTCTTAACAGGGCTTCTGTGATCTTAAAACCACTTTCAGGCATTGAAAAGGAAAGTCTAATTTCCCATTGCTCCTTGGAGTCTCATTGTGTGGTGACTAGTTAAATTTTAGTAGTCATGCAATTTCTGATCTAACATTCCATCTTTCTCTGTGAAATTCATCAGATTCTGCAAGGATTAAGACTTGAGTCATAGATCCTTATGAGTTTTAGGAGAGAAAATTAATCTACTTTCAAAATTAGAATTTAAGTGTTTTCTAAACAAAACAGTTTGGGACTCTAGTAAATAGAGCAAATCAGACAATAGCTATGATACTGCACTAACCAAAGAGACTTTTCCTTCTTTTTTATCTTATTAGAATTCCGTTCAGATTCCACTTGATCAGGAGCGAGGGCTTAGATCTTTAGCAATGGTTTCATCAGTAAACACTCTTAAATGCTACTGAGATGGCAGGTGTTTTACGGAACATATAAAGACCAGCTTGTACGGAAGGGAAAAAAAAGTTTATTTAAGGGTGACACTGAAAACATTATAATTACTCCCACTGGAACCATATGGGGAACAAAAAGATTTGGGGTTCAAAAGTAATTTAACAAGGCATTTTTTGTTGCAATGCTATGTTTAATGCTTTATCTATTGCTCTCTGAGACCAAAATAATAACAATCTACTTATGGTTTTGGTAATTTCAATAGAGATAAGAATATGCTACCACATTCTTATTTTATATCATTTTTGAAAAAACAAGGAAGTGAAAAACATGGGAAGGGTTTTGTGTTTTTGTTTTTTTGTTTTGGTATGATCAACTGAAATTCAGTTCTAATTTCCTGAAGTCACCTTCAGTTTGTCTTAGAATTAAGACATTAGGGGCTGGGGTTTTAGCTCAGTGGTTCTGTCGCCTGTCTTACATATGCAAGGGTCTGGTTGGATCTCTGGTACCCACATACCACAATGCTGGGCATGGTGACTCATGCCTACCAACAATCAGTACCACATATCACAGTGCCAGGCATGATGGCTCATGCTTGTAATCCCAGCACTTGGGAGGCAGAGCAGGAGGATTGTTGTGAGTGTGAGGCTAGCCTGAGCTACATAGTGAGTTCAGGGACAGCCTGAACTACAAAAGCAAGACCCAGTCTCAATAACAAACAAACAAACAAACAAAGAGGGTCCGAGATGAGACTGAACACACTGACAAGTAAATGTACCAAAGGGAAATGCCACTTCTACACTGTGTGGGGAATGAATTTGAAACCAAATGCTCTTAGTCCATTAGATGAAGACCCAGTAAAATGCCCAAAACAAATATGAACATTTGTCAAGTACACAGAGATACAGAGATCATCCATTCATAAATATTTGTGGAACAAAGGAAGTTCTAAGACCTTTGGGAAGAAAATATATATCAGAATCTCCAGTCAATAAAATGAACATTTTCAGACCAATTAGACAGAATTAAAATTGAGATGGATTTCATAACCTTGCTTATAATCTTGTTATGGATTTCATAATACACTGTAAAATGTAAATTTTGTTGTTTTGGCACTAGGGATTGAACTCAGGGCCTTGCACTTGTGAGGCAAGCATGGTGCCACTGAACTAAATCGCTGGCCTTAAAATGTCAATGGTTAAGTTTTCTTTTAAAGACCTATTGGGATTCTTAAGTTTTAAGGGCAATAAAGTCTATACTGAACTCTTCCTCAAATGATTTCTCCAGACTGAAACATTTCCTAAAAAAATGTAAAGGAAGAGTGCACAATTGCTGTGTTGTAGATGAAGGGGTTAACTACTTTGTTTCACTAATTGGAAGAGTCAAGGTTCAAAGGCTTCCTATTCCCATTCTTGTTTATTTGAGGACTAGACATTAGAAACCAAGAAAGCATTGGGTACATAAAGAAGGTCAAATAAATGCCACTAAAATAATCCAAGGATGCAGAAAAAGACTGTAGACTTCTGCTTTAAAATGATCTCTTAAAAAGTTGTTTCTGGGCATTCAAATATAAGCATGGCAAGTGAATTTTATAGTTTTCTGTGATCACATTTAGGCAGCATAAACACCAGTAACACAATATTCTCTGGGTAGTGATTATTGTTTCCCCAAATAAGATGGTCTGTTCTCAATATTTCTTCCTTTCAATTCAATCGTAATTATTAGCAAGTATGTCCTATGGGAAAATAAGAAAAATTGCAGTTTAAAGTTTTAGAACGATTAGTCTCCCTCTGATTAATTGCATTGCCATGCCTAGCACTACGACTAGCTCACACATATACACATATATGTATATGTACATATATGTGTGTATATATGTATATGTATATATATATATATATATATATATATATATATATATATATATGCACACATGTATAGGTATATAAATCAGCACTGGAGAAATACAGCAATGACAGAATTTAGTGAACATTTTATAACAATAACCATCATGTCAATGATCTTAATTCCTTAATCAAAACACACAAATTGATAGATTGGATCCAGAAATAAAGTACAGTAGGATACTGCCTACAAGAGACATACTTTATCCAAAATAATACAGTGAATGGCAAAAGAGTTCAAAATGAAATTCTATGCAACCAGAGCCTCAGAGCAAGGAATTCTACAATTGATTATATAACAAATATGGGAAATTGATACCTTATTTTTAAACACAGAAGAGTTCAAGGAAAACTGATCAGCAGAGACAGAGATAGCTGCTGTATACTGGTAAATGGAACAATTCACCAGAAAAAGATAACAATATTAAATATCAAATGCATAGAATACTGGTACACTCAATTTCATAAAACAAAATTACTGAATATAAAAGGACACATAGACACAAATACAGTTAGAGTGGAGGATTTCAAAATCCTGCTACGACAAGAAAACAGATACAGCAGACAAAAAATAAGAAAGAAATATCACAGTTAAACCTCAGAACTGAACAATAGACAACAAATATCGATAGTCTTTCACTCCACTAGAGAATGCATAATTTTCTCCTAAGCACATGGAACTTTTCTCAAAAGAAACCATATCTTCAACCAAAGCATACTGAAGTAAGTAAAAAGTAGAAAAAGTTTCTGCCTGTTATGAGACCTTAATGAAAATTAACTAGATATCAAGAGCAAAAGAAATCACCAAAATTAAACAATCACATGGACATTTATTTATTCACATTAGTTGGACTCAGGGATGCTGCTCTTAAGAAGGAGCCCCCCCTCTGGCAGATCTTACAGATTATTTGGAGAACATCCAGTTAACATCCTCAAATTGTGGTGATTTCACCTCTTAAAGTTTGGGATTGGTGGGGGGAGTGTGACCAGCTTGAAACCCCAGTGCTCAGGGTCTGGGAGGCTGCCTCTGTACAGATTGTCACTGGAGAAACTCCTCAGGCACCTCCAGAATCTCTTTGCAGAGAGGTCTTTCCTGGCTGAGTTGCTTCTGCTTTCTACTACATGTTCACATCATGACCTTGTGCCTTTGCTTCCCCCAAGAAAACATTTGTCCTAATCTCATCCACTCCTCTGTCCCTCAGGTTATTCAGACAGATTCCATCTCAGTCATTAGCCCTTCTATTTCTATGATGCAGTCAAAATCACCTTGTTCTGAAAGATACAAGTTCAGGTGGTTAAAATTAAGAAGAAAAGATTCACTTTAACATCATTTTAGAACTGAGGGCAATTAAACTTTCCCGTCTTATAAGAGGCAGATATAACAAAACCAGAACTCTGTTTCTCTGAGGTTGAAATTTTGAGGGGAAAGAATGATGCTAACTAGGTAAGAAAATATGAACAAATGTTCAGTACTCATATTTGTTTATATTTTTAAATGACTGTCCTCTGTTAAGTCAGTGTTAACTACCATCGCTTGCTGTCTACTTAACTTCACATATATGCAGAAAAAAAGAACAATGTTTTTCTTCAGTTATGGTTTTCTAGATTATTCTTTTTTCAGTCAAAATATCTATCTGCCTTGTAGATAATATTGACCAGGTTTTCCCATGTACTCTTGACTTTGTTCTAAACTTTAAAAAAAAAAATCCCTTGACAATATAGAAAACAAAACCAAGGGCATTTCTACTACTGAGCTCCCACCTCAGCCCTTTTGAAATTTTGTTTTGAAAAAAGTCTGGCTCTGCTGACCTCAAACTTGTGATTGTCTTGCCTCAGATTCCTAATTACTAAGTATTTGCTGTGAAACAGAAGCAATGTGTCTTCTGTCCTCTTTTGATCAGTTCTTGTCAATTTTATCACATTGTTTAGTAGTGTTCTCTCCCTCTCTCCTTTTAGAAGGGACTACTACTTGTAAAATAATTTACTACTATAAATTCATAGTTTAATCATTTCATCAGTTTTTAAAATTTATTCTTTGGAAATGTTGAAGAGATTCAATGTGAATAAACTGAAAGAAGTATACAAAAATTATATAAAAATATAATCTGACTGTGGTTAAATATGTAAAGGAAATGGTGAGTATACTGAGAAGAAAGAGATTCACGTTTAATTGACTGGGGTTTAAGCAGTAGGACAAATTTAAGACAAAAAAAATTAATTTCATTTAAGCCTTAAAAGTCTGGTAGAATAGTTCAAAATCAGAAATATTCCAGGCTAAGGAAACAGCATGGGTACAGTAAAATATATTGGAGCATACTTTTGTAAAATCTATTTGTTATATATCATAAATTAAAATGATAAAACTGAAAAGGAAAACTTCAGTAAGACTTGGGCCATCATAAATGCCAGCAGTAAAGAGACTGGAAACTACTCAGTGTGAAAGAATGCAAGAACAGTGTTGAAATTTCTGAGAATGAAAGATTAATTGATTGGCACATTATTTAAAAACAGTTAATTGATGGTGGGAAAATAAACAGAGTGATAAAATTGACAAGAACAAGATCAAAAGAGAACAGAAGATGCATCGCTTCTGTTTCACAGCAAATATATTAATATTCAGGAGACTGAGACCTCACAAGTTTGGGGTCAGCAGAGCCATCTTAGTCAGACTTGTTTCAAGCCATACTTGTTGAAAGTGGAAAATAAAAAGTAAGTGTGAATTTAAGACAATGAGCTGGTCAAAAGCAATGGACTCCTGAGTAAGTGAGTTGATAAAAAAGAAGAATCCAATATGAGAGATATTTCTGTGGTAGAGTGGATAAGAATGCAATTGGACATGGAGATTAGAAAGAAACAGCAGTCATAAGTTCAAAGTTTACACCATGAAATTTTAATCAGGCAAGGTAAGAGAGAAGAGATGTCAACACACACACAAAAGATCATTACTGATTCACTATAACACCAAGTAATTTTTAATATTCAGAGAGCAATATGGATTAGGAGTGGTTGACAGAAAGGCTTTGTTGGGAGCTTTGAAAGTTGAATTAGAAATTGTAGCAAAAACTAAAGGTGGAATGCATGAGTAGTATGCATATAAATGACTTGTGATTTTGTGATTTGGGCCAAATTTTTCTTATAAAAGTACACTATTATAGATTATTCTCTCCTTTAGGTAGCAGCCCCAATGATCAGGGAGAGAAGGAATTGAGGCTTACATTTCTCTTAAGATGATATTGAAGGTAGTTTAGTCTAGGAAAAGACTTCATTGAATTTTATTTTTATATTCTCCAGCTGATTTTCTGATATGTAAGTAATAAATTCACTGTCATTGGTGTATAGTTTTCAGGTGTGTTAATAAGTATATAAAGTTTTGTAGCAGCAACAAAATCAAGACATGGAACATTCCAATCAGTCCGAAAAATTTTCTCTTACTCTTTGTGATCAGCCCCTACTTCTGCATCTAGATCTTTGCAATCACAGATACAGACTTTTTTGTGGTTTTGTCATTTACAAAAAGTTAAGTTGGTAGTAGGATTTTCAGATGACATGCAATAATAATTCTTGTTAGTGTGCTGATATATATATGTATATACTCCTCTAATATAATCACATAAGCCCCTTAAAAGCAGATATTTTGCCTTCTGGTCACAGGAAAGGAAGTCAGAGATTTGAAGCCTGAGGTGACTTGCAGATGAATGAAGTATGATGAAAGGAACTGAAAATGGCCTTTAGGAACTGAGAACATTTCTGGCTAACAGGAGACAAGGAAATTAGTACCTTCAACCACTCGTGGCCAACAATAATTGGGAACTAGATTCTATCAGGGAGAGAACCTTGGAAGTTGCTTCTAACTAAGAACTTCCCGGTAACCATCCAACTTAAGGACACAACCAAAGAATCCAATTCACCCTACTTTAGACTTTTACATGCAGAAGCATGAGAAGATAAATGGATTTTATTTTAAGCTTTGAGTATGTGAAAATTTGTTATGCTGCAAGAGAAAATACATAGTCATGTAGTAGAATTATACAGCATTTAGTCATTTGAATCTGGGTTCTTTCTTTCCACATCATCTCAACACCTGTAAGATTCATCAATGTCACTGCATGAGTCACTGAGTAATAGTCTGGGATAAATGCACTTCAGCTCATTTATCCACCAATTTTTTTGTTCCATATTTTTGGCAGTTGAAAAACCTCCACTATTAGTTTATAAGTTTTGTAGAAATTGTTTTGATTTCTCCTCTCTTGTTACACAGGAGTGAAATTTCTCTATTATAGAAGTTTCTACTAAAATCTGCATAAACTACCATGTTGTTTTACTGACATAACACAGTTTTGCATTTGCAAGTCCTAGTAAATGTTGTCAGTTTCATTTACTTTAGTTCTCTAAGTAGCTATATAACAATGTGATCCTGAATTTGATTTTAAATACATGTATCGCAAATGTTAGTGGTTCCACACAAATTACCATCTCTGAAATAATGCGATATAAGCATTAGCATGCTTTGGTATCTGTGCTTGAAAAATCACATTGTAAAAATATACCTTTGATCCAGACTACCATGTAGATAATGATGATCCTATATTGATGTACTAAGAAAGTAAATTTTTCTTTGTTTGTTTGTTTGTTTTTTGTTTTGTTGAGACAGGGTCTCGCTTTGTGGTTCAGGCTGGCCTGGAGCTCAGCCTCCAACTCACATCACAGCAATTCTCCTGCCTCTGCCTCCCAATTGCTGGGATTACAGGCATGAGCCACCACGCCCGGCACTGTGGTATGTGATACTGATTGCTGCTGGGTTTGAGTCTTCAGGCCCAGTATGGTATGTGGTTACCGGGGATTGAACCCAGGTCCTTATGCTTGCAAGACAGGCTCTGGAACCACTGAGCTAAATCCCCAGCCCTAAGAAAGTAAATTTGAGGTAAGAAGCATATATATTCAATAATTATTGATAGCATCTATCAGCTCCATGCCAGACCTCATGATAACAGATGGTCCTGCCTTCAAAAATTTCATAAGCACAAGAGAAGCAGACACATAGTGTATAATTTTCATAGAATTTAGTAATTACTATGGTGGAGGTCCATGAAAGTGTTAGTAGGTCACAGGTGAGGAAGTAAAGAATTCCACTTGAGGTAGTGGGTTGTTATGGTAATTAGATATGACTACAGGTATGGTACTGACTAAGAGAGAAGTTTGGAATTAGCAGTGAGTACTGTACTTGCATAGACTAGACCATTAGCGTGTAATTGGAATCATTTTGTATAATCTGACTGGAAAAAAATTTTTTTTCAGATTGTTGGAATCTTTGCCAAATAACTGCATTGGGATATCATTACACACAACATATGCTCTGATATAGTGAATGTCAAATAAGGAAAGTTCTTACAGATATAGTAGAAGACCAAAACTGGCATAACAAAGATTCTTGGAATTTTATTTTAGAAGCACCAGTAAACACTGTTGACAGGCTTTCATGGTAAAATCTTTGCATCTTTGTTTTGTCCTTTGTCTTGAAATTAATGAATTGTTTCTGCAATACTTTCCTGTATGTGCATGTGTGTACACACATGCAAGACAGTAGCAAAGCATGTAAGTGGCTTTCTCTGCTCATGCTGTGATTATCTCATTCTTAAGGACAACTTACCCATACATGCATATTAAACAACTAAAGAGTACTTATAGCTCTATTTTTCTAGTATGTGCAGTATTTTCTGGCCAGAGTGCATGTGGCAGGACTATACATGTAAAAGCAAGTAAGGGGAAACAAAATTTGCCAGACAATTTAAGAACTGCACATAGGGCCGGGGAGTTAGCTCAGTGGATCCGGCGCCTGTCTTGCAAGCGCAAGGGCCCGGGTTCGATTCCCCGGTAACCACATAACAATACTGGGTATGGAGACCCACACCCAGCAGCAACCAGTACCACATACCACAGTGCCGGGCATGGTGGCTCACGCCTGTCATCCCAGCACTCGGGAGGCAGAGGCAGGAGGATTGTGATGTGAGTTGGAGGCTGAGCTCAGGGCCAGCCTGAACCACAAAAGCGAGACCCTGTCTCAAAAAAACCTAAAAAAAAAAAAAAAAAAAAAAAGAACTGCACATAAAGGTGCAAATGTAGGGATAATTATTGAACAATTAGAGAATCATTGTTCAAAATGCAATCTCATGTACAGTGTCAGAGTTCTAAAGGAAACATTTAGATCTTTTTCATTGTATTTGATTTTAACTTTCAGAAGCACTTTCACTGAGGTTATGTTTACTTCTGCGGTGTGTAATCTGGGCTCAGCATGTTGCAATGCTAGAGTCTTTGATGTTCACGAAGTTTGTTTATGAACTGTGCTAAAGATGACAGTCCAATATCTTCAAGGAAAATTTGGAGACAAGTGCAAGGCATTTTTTTTTCTCCTCTCTGTTCATAATTGTGTCTTTACTACCTGAATGTAGCCAAAGGCTTGTTAGAAATGTAAACAAGGTTGCCTTTGTGCACCGAAGAATGTGATTGGTGTACCAATATCAAAAGCCAGTGCATCGTAGGTGAGGCAAAAATCTGCCGCAATGTGTGCAATATCCTGAAGCATTTCTAAAGCTGTTTGAAGCAGAAAATAAGAGGATTCTACAGAATTTGAAGTGACTTGTGCATACTAACATTTTCAAAATATTATGAATGTTTTCTTTTGTTTGTTTCTGGCTTTTTTTCCACCTATCAGCTGGTGCTAGATATGTGAGAGCCAGTGAGACACCATATTGTAATTTGGGAGAGCGCTGCTTTTGATGGTTTGCAATAAACCACACAGGATATTCCCCCTGGGGGAAAAGAAGTTATAAACTGTCTTGAATATTACAATTTGCATGATTTGGAGCTTTGGGATCGCTTGTTTAAATTTTTTTGCTCTAGCTAATAACAATTTTTTTTTCTGTTTGAAAACAATGATTTGAATGTAAACCAACTCCAAAAGGTATAATAAAGCAATTTCGACAAGCTAATTAATTTCTGTACAAAACACAGAGAGATAACACAGACTCTGAATTTGCTTTTGAGGATGTCTCAAAATCATACACTTCATTTGCAGAATCAGTCAAAACCAATTTCCCTGATAAACAAAGAGCACCGCTCAGCCGACTGTGTCTAATGATGACATCTCTCCAGGTAGCACTGTGAAAATACATTAACACTCATCCAAAAGAGTTAATTAGGAAGTGTCAGATGAAAACATTTAACTTTTTAAAATCCTCAATAAAGGTAAGGATTTTCATTTTTGTAAAATTATTAATTTAGAATTTTAAGTGGTGAACCTGTCATCTATGCAAAGTCTAAAGAAGTCAGAAGGGTGGCAGATCTCAATATTTTTTATTTGTTTTACCCTAAAGATATTTTTCTTGAATTCTCTACAGGTACTACCATCCTGTCAGAATTTTTATTGAAGAGAAATAAATGTGTATCCTAAAAGTATGTAAACCCAATAAATAATTCTGTTAGTCATCCAGTAAAAATTAAGTAACCTTGCCAGGGATTTAGCTCAAGTGGTACTGCATCTACTCTGGAAGCACAAGGGTCTGAGTTTAATCCCTGGTACTGTCAAAAAAATTACTGTAATCTGTTTATAAATAAATTCTCTGAATTTTTATTAAGTTAAGTGGAAAGGTACACTTTTGGACATTTAAAAATCTAATCTCATTCCAAAAATCTTTATGCATAGCTTTTATTCTATTTGTGAATAAACTATAACATTTCAGTAAAGCTATCATTATAAGTGGGAAATATTTCACTACTCATTGGTTTACCAAATACTTTGCAATCACTAGAAACCTTTTTCCCATCTCAAAGCTACTCTTTCTATTGGAGTGGCTCTGCAGGAATATTTGCAGTAGGCACTTTGGACAATGCTTTTGTTCTTATTTTCTTATAGTTTGTCCTCCAAAGGAAGCCAGAATGACCCTGTTAAAGCTTTTTTGGGTGCTCTTGTTCCCATTACTCTCAGGAACTTCTGATTTCACTAAAAGATAAGATGAACTCTTTCTGCTGTCTACTGCATCTTCTTCCTTTTTCTTTACCTCTGTCATCCCAATCTTTAGTGTCAGAACAATCTCAGAGGGCTCCAACCACCCTACTACCTCATGAGATTTGCATTTGCTGTGCAGACTTTCTTCTCCCAGTGTTCTTCAGCTGCACTCTGCATGGCTCTTTCATTTTGAGGGGAGGAGGGCTGTCTGACTCAGGGCTGTCTCAATGGGAACTTCTTTAGATACCCTAAGATTCTACATCTCTCCTTTGTGCTACCAATGGACAGGTCCTATCTTTCTTGTTTAATAAATTTCTCTCTTAATATCTAATATATGATGTATCTTTATATATATATATATATGTATATATAGGTAGATATAGATGATATAGATATAGATATAGATATAGATATACATATGTTTTCTATCTCCCTTGCTGGAATATATACTCCAGTATGAGTTTTGTGGATAGGGATACATCCATAAGACATGATAGAGAGCGATGGGCAGTCATGGGTGAGAGTGGTCAGGCAAGGACTTCTGTGAAGAAATAAATGATTTAAAGGTTGAAGAACAAGTTTCAGGACAAAGAAAAGTATGTCAAATGCCTGAGATAACAGGACATAAATCTGTGTTTAATCATACTCATTGGGTTTATTTCTTCTTTGTGACTACATACTATGCTGCTTTCTAAAGAATGCAAGCTATGATAGTAACTATAAAGGTACTAATCATCTACCTGGTGACGCAAAACTCACTGATATCAAACAACAAATACAAAAGGTAGGATTTCAAAAAGAAGATGCAAGATATGAATGAAGTTTGTAATGATAAGGGCTAGAAAATGTAGAGGCATGAAGACTAGAATCCTTCTGGGTGATAGAAAAGAGTAGGAACGTGCTGTGTGTGAAAAGAATAACAAAGAAACTTGCTTCATTCAGCTATTGTGGTGGAGATGGGAACTCAGAGTGTATAGAAAGGGAGGCACTTGCCTTGAAAGCTAGATGAATGAATTTAAGGCTCATTTACCAGAGACCATTGTAGCCATACTTGATTTTTTCATTTTATTCATTTTTGCAACCCATTTATCAGCAAGACATGTTGAATCTATTCCCAAAATATATCTCAAGTTGTTCACTTTCCTATCTTCTGTTTTATTCAACCCACTGTCCTTTTTTCTCTAAGCAAAAAATTTCTAGCCATTCTGCCTCTTTCTATTCTCGTTCTTCTGAATTCTGTTCACATGACACTTGGGGTAATCTTCTATAAATACGCTTTATGTTTCTGCACAGAACAACTTTTTTGTACTTCAAATAAAATTTAAACTCCTTATCGTAGACCACAAGTACTGAAAAAGCTACCTCCATATGACCAACTTTTCTTTTCAATCTTCTACAAGGTCTCCTCTGTCTCTCTGTGCTACAGCTACATGTTCTGACTTTCTCAAATTATGGGTGTTTAGTAAGCTGTAGGAACGTAGGTGTTTGTAGGACCTCTGCTTTTCTTATTTTTCACTCATCTTTGCATAGCTTTCTTCTTTTCACTGCTCAAGATTTCTGTTAAACATCAAGCCCACACAAAGGCCGTCTCCAAACATCTTATTTATCATGACACCATAACATTACTGTTTAGTATAACTCTGCCATTTTGTATAACATTACCCAATTGGATTGTTCTTCTGGATTTAGCCATTATGTGAAATATGTTTATACATTTACCTTTCAATTACTTATCTTCTTTTACCAGGATATAAACACATTGACTGCAGAAAGTCTATAGCATTTGTCTTTTTTATCATAAATGCAAAGACTAAAAATCATTTTAATAGGCATATATATATATATATATATATATATATATATATATACATAGTAGTGGTAGATAGTAATTTGGATGGATAAATGAGAATAGGAAACCAGTGAACATTTAACGTATTTGTATGAAGCTGTAAGAACATATTTTGGAGCAGGCAGTCAGAGAGATCTTGAAGTATCTGCCTTGAAAATAAAGATACATTGAGGGACTGAGGTTAGCAGCGGGCGGCTCGGGAAACGGCGACTGTGCCACTGAATCTGCACCGGGTTTGGAGCTTACTGGCCTCCAGGCCAACGCCGGAAGAGCGCCCAGGGATTGAGTTTAGCAGCGGGCGGCTCGGGAAGCGGTGACTGCGGCACCGAGTCTGCGTCACTGAATCTGCGCTGGGTTTGGAGTTTGCTTGTCTCCAGGCCCACGCCGGAGGAGCGCCCAGGGACTGAGGTTAGCAGCGGGCGGCTCGGGAAGCGGTGACTGCAGCACCGAGTCTGCCTCATGCAATCTGCGCCGGGTTTGGAGCTTACTTGTCTCCAGGCTCACAGCAGAGGAGTGCCCAGGGACTGAGTTTAGCAGCGGGCGGCTCGGGAAGCGATGACTGCAGCACCGAGTCTGCGTCACTGAATATGCGCCGGGGCTAGAGCTTACTGGCATCCAGGCTTGCACCAGAAGAGCGCCCAGGGACTGAGGTTAGCAGGTCAGAGTCTGATTTTCTCCACAGTAACTGCAGAAGCACATCCAGTCAGCTTGTATTGGTCCCAATACAGACTGCAAAGAGCAACCCAGGAAACACTGCTATTTTAAGGTTCCTAACTATTAAAAGGAAAGTAACTTGGAACAAACAGTGCCAGAAAACAGTGTAGGTCAGAGATGAGGAAACACTCCAAATCTCAGACACAAAGATCCTCACCTCCAAGTAACACAGGGGGAAGGGAGATAGAGAAGTGTGAAGCCCAGTCTCCAGGGCCCTCAGAAATGGTAACCAAAGCAGATCTAGTAAAATGGAAATTAGAGCTGATCTCTGAGATGAAAGCAGAGATATTGGACACTGTCAACATGA